>ML787649.1:1700229-1720977 GCA_009831015.1 Picea engelmannii | reverse complement strand
ATTAGTTATAAATGAACCTTTAGTGAATTGAAATTTTATAAAAAGAATATTAGTGAATTAAAATTTTATAAAAGAACCTTACTGAATTAAAATTTTATACCAAGAACCTTCGTGAATTAAAATTTTATAAAAAGAACATTAGGGAATTAAAATTTCCAGTTTAATCCGGTTATACATCTAATTAGTTGTTTTTTATTTTTTTGTTCTAAGGATCTACTCAAATCTAGGTTTTTAATTCACTAGGCTTGGCGACAGTTCTTAAGGGGAAAATTATTCATTACACTTTACTTATCACATCATTCATTTTATGGATGACTAGGTTTATTCACTTACCAATTAAAATCATGACGAGCCTTTTAGGACACACTACGTGCTCCAAGGGTGACACTCACCCGTTTCCATTTTCCTTGCATGACATGCCCTTCAATATGAACTACGTGCTCTAAGGGTGCCACTCGCCTCTTTCCATTTTCCTTGCATGACGTTCCCTTCAAGATGCACTACGTGATCCAAGGGTGCCACTCGGCTCCTGACTGAATTTGGTAGACATCAAACCCCTAGAGTCAATACTCCGCCAGGTGATCTTGTGGGAGACTAAGGGCCTGTAAGGAATAAGGCCCTTGCCTTATTGCGCGCCACTTAGAATCATCATGAGCGACTGTCACAGTTTTCCCTCGTGACATCATGGGTCTTATCGAACTAGGTAATCGCTAACCTATAGTTTGATCCATGACGAGAATGCTAGTAGGTTGTGGGAGGGCTACTGCCACACCTCTCCCTCAATGTCTCTAGTTTTTGTGTGTGACCCCTCTACTCCAAATGTGAGTCTGGTCGGAAATCTATCATCAGCGTACATCCATCAACGAATCATGTCAGCAATAATAATCAATCATCATAAAATATAATCATATGTGCATATGTCACATCAACAAAATTCAAACCCAACAGTCCACTCCCTGACTCGATCCAGAGTCCAAGGGGTTTCATCAATTCCTCTGCATCCTCAATGTCCAAAGTCATGCATACTCAAGAGAACCTAGTCAATAACACTTGTCTACCTAAATACAACAAAATAACATATCATCAAATCCACAATATCTCATAATCATAATCAAAGCAACCAATAGTATATTAACCTAGATCACTTGCACATAAGTGTCCTCAAAGAATTAGTTCACTCGGTTCACGCAAGAGCAAGATGTTACATACACCCCCTCTTGTTTTAAACTTCGTCCCGATGTTTCATAGTATATAGGTTCCAAAATAAAGTGTATCACAATATCATAAGTCTATCTATCAAACAAAAATGGAAATTGTTGACGTATATCGTATATGTCCTCCCAGTTCATCAAGTGTGTACTATAGTTGTCCCACTATACCTTGACATGATCTACTGTTCGACGCTATAGCTGTCGAGTGCGATGGTCCAATATGTGGATTGGCCCCACCGTGAGCGCACCCTTGTCAGATACCTGCAAGTAACTCATGTTAATAACATGTGTAGGATCACTAATATAATGTCTCAAAATAGATACATAAAAAACATCATGCATATGCCTCAAAGAATCAGGAAAGGTTAGTCGATAGGCCACGGGCCCCTTCTTTTCCAAAATCTCGAAATGTCACACGAACCTAGGATATATTTTAGCACCCTTTCCAAAATTGATAGAACTCTTATGCGGTTTCACCTGCAAGAAGACTCGATCGCCAACTTCATAACTACAGTCAACACGATGCGCATCGGCATAACTCTTCTGTCGATCCTGCGCTTCCTTGATCCTTTGTCTTATTGTTTTCATTTGATCTTCCATTTCTTGGATAACTTTTGGTCCCACCAGGACCCTATCCTCAAGTCGATCCCAACTCAAAGGAATCTGACATGGTCGCCTGTAAAGAAACTTGAAAGGCACCATCTTAATGGTGATTTTAAAACTATTGTTGTATGCAAACTCTACCAGTGGAAAGAACTCTTCCCAACGCCTTTGGTGGAACATAATGTACATACACAACATATCCTCTAAAATTTGGTTTTTTCTTTCGGTCTTCCCGTATTTCTCCGGGTGATACGTTGTACTAAATTTAAGTTGGGTTCCCAAGGCATATTGGAAGCTAGTCCAAAATCTCCCTGTAAACACCAACCCTCTATCGGATATAATCCTTTTAGGCACGCCATGAAACCTCACAATATCATTCATGAAAACTCTAGCTATGTCAAGTGCCTGATACATTGTATGCAAAGGAATAAAATGATAACTCTTTTTCAGAGTGTCGACTACCACAAAAATCAAGTCATGTATCCTTGTCGTCAATGGAAATCCAACACCAAAATCCATCAAAATGACCTCCCATTTCGATTCCGGAATAGCATGTGGTTGTAGTAATCCTGTCAGATGTCTATGTTCATCCTTCACCTGCTGACACTCTAGACATCTTTCCATGAGTTGACTATGTCTTCCTTCATTATTTTCTAGAAGAATAAGGGTTTAAGGTCTGCCCTCATCATTGTGACACCAGGATGATCCATGTACACTGCTCTATAAGCCTCCTTTAGGATCAAACTCCTCAACTCGTCGTTGGGTGGTATGTAAATTCAACTTTTAAATATCAATAATACGTCGTTGTCCATAGTAAATCCTTCAAATTTTGGCACCATCATTGTGTTTTGTCCGATAAAATCCTTGACCTCTTTGTACCAGTCATCGTCACGTTGTAAGGTTAGAATATTTTCACATAGATTCGTCTGAAGAGGCATCACCAAAAA
The DNA here is from genome assembly GCA_009831015.1 of Picea engelmannii. Taxonomy (NCBI): domain Eukaryota; kingdom Viridiplantae; phylum Streptophyta; class Pinopsida; order Pinales; family Pinaceae; genus Picea; species Picea engelmannii. The sequence goes on along the minus strand of ML787649.1, from coordinate 1,718,216 downwards.
GATGCGTGGTCTCCGACTCAATGCATCTACCACTTTGTTCATTGTTCCCTTTATGCAAGTAATCTCTAAATCGTACTCACTAAGAAATTTCGACCAATGTCGTTTTTGCACATTCAATTCACTTTGCGTAAAGATGTGTTGTAGTCTATAGTGGTCTATTTTTCGTTCAAATTTCATTCCAATCAGGTAATTTCTCCAAACTATAAAGGCATAAACAATGGCTAACAACTCCAAATTGTGCATCCCATAGTTCTCCTCATGCCTTCTCAGATTTCTCAAGATTTAAGCGATCACTTGACCATCTTGCATCAAGACTCCGCATAAGACTTCTTTGGATGCATCAGTGAATAGCAAGAAGTCCGCATCCATGTCAAAGATCTTTAGTATTGATGTTTTTGTCAACAACTCCTTGAGCCTCCAAAATGCTTCCATGCATTTCTCGGTCCAAACAAACTTCTTGTTCTTCTTCTGCAATTTCGTGATCGGATTTGCTATCTTCAAAAAACCCTCAACGAACTATTGATAGTATCCCTCTAAAACCATGAAGCTACAAAATTTGGGGACATTCAATGGCACAAGCCCTTCCATAATAGCCTCGACCTTTGTTGGATCCATAACGATACATTCGTCGGAGATGACATGCCCTAAGTAGTGAATCTTTGATTGATAAAATGAGCATTTAGATAGTTTCCCATACAATTTGTTCTCTCGTAGACACTGTAGTACCAAGCGGAAGTGCTCGTCATGCTCCTCCATCATCCGAGAGTAAATCAAAATATCGTCAATGAATACTTGGACAAAATTGTCCATTGTGGAACACCCCGTTCATCAAACTCATAGATATCCCTGGGGTGTTCGTTAGTCCAAATGGCAGAAAAGTAAACTCATAATGTCCAAACCTTGTCTTAAAGGTGATTTTAGGGATTTCGTCCTCTTTGATCCAAAACTAGCGATACCCTAATCTCAAGTCGATATTTGAAAATACCATCACGCCATTCATCTGATCAAACAGATAATCAATCCTTGGCAACATATATTGATTCTTGATCGTTTCCTTGTTCAATTAATGGTAGTCAATGCAGAGTCTCCACAAAACATCCTTCTTTCGTATGAAAATAATAGGCAAACCCCACAGTGACACACTTAGACGTATAAGTCCTAGGTCCAACAAATCCTTCAGTTTCATTCTTAACTCCTGTAACTCTGGGGTCGACATCCGATAAGGCGTTCTTTCTATCGATTAAGCCCACGATTTTAGGTCTATGGTAAATTACAACTCCATCTTCAGAGACATCCAAGGTAACTCCTCAAGGAAGACATCTGCAAACTCTCTCGCCACTGAAAGGTGTTCTATACCTTCTGCTACTCCCTTCTCGTTTAATGAAAGGATCACATAAAACATAGACCCCTTGCACATGATCTTCCATAGCTGAAAGGAAGATATGAACCTCAAGGAAACTATTGAACACACAACCCAAACTAAGAAGGGGGGGGGGTGAATTAGTGTGTGCACTTTTCTAACTTTTATTCTTCTTACAAGTTAGCAATTAAAACATATTTGAACAGATTAACGACTATCAAATAATAATCACAATGGACACAAAAGATACCATATGTTTGTATATAATTTATATGAATATGTGTGAATATAATAATAAGTATTTTCCCAGCACCAACTATTTTGTTTCATAACCAACTGAAGTAAGGAGCACTAACTCCTCGAAGAGGACCAAATCTCAACCAAGACCGAACTTGTTGATAAAACATAGTTTATCCAACTAGAGTTCCACCAACTCTAGTAGCAGTGATTCATTAATGAATCAATTCAGTTTCATGATCAAATGTATACAATCAACACTCATCACTGCACTTCATCTTCTCTCTGAAATGCGTGCCTTATTCACTTCGTCTTTCCTCTGATATTCACACCTTCTTAAGTTATGGTTTTCTCTGATATTCACATAGACCTCGGGTACGTATCCCCTTCATTTTCTCCACAGTGTTCTCTTCCTTAGCTAGACTATATTTTCCACAAGCCCGTATACTCCTTGCACAAATCACACTCTTCCAAGTGAACCAATCATCATTGTATTTATACTTTCTTATGCTCAAAATTTGTTTAAGTTATTGAGTCAATCTGTGCAATAATCAACTTGTTCATTAACAACTTTGGGGCCACTATAGATCATCGTTTTGGGTCTTCATCATTAAGCATGGCATCCCCTTTTCTTTCATAAATTGATCACATGATGGATTGATTTCCTTCGTCTTTGTGATAACACAAATAAGTGCTTCCTTCAAACCATGTTCATATGATAATAGGTGTAGAACCACAGGCTTATCAAATAAGTGATGCATTCCATTATGTCTTTTTAAATCTCTTTACCATATAACCAATGGCGTTAATAAGATGTTATGTGAGATGAGCACTTGAGCTCTTATCGATTCAATGCTCACGATTCAATCTCTTGAAATGGATGATTGTCATAACTTCAGCACTTTTCCCTTCGGGTCTTCGGGTCTTCGGGAATTCCAACCTTTCAAATCTCCCAGAGTGGATTTCACCGAATAGATCAGATGGTTCATGTTTACTTCGCGGAACCATATCAATGGTCGGATTTGATCTTTGGACCTATACTTCATTTCTTAATCCAACATCCAGGACTTAATCAAGTAATGAGATGGATGGCCACCATTTAATCCGCGACTTTGTCTATTATACTTATGCTATCCTTCCACTGTGTTTTGATCAACGATTGAGTATGAAACCAAACAATAGATGAAAAATCGAGATATCCTTCGGGTCTCTGGACTTCAAAGATTTCCTCAACCCCTTCTTTCCTCTGGAGTGGTCACCTGCTGAGTAAGTCATAAACGGTGGAGACCTCTTGCTATCGGTTAACTCTTCCGCTTACACTATCCTTCCACTGTAGTAGATCGATGGACAAGAATTCTCCCAAAGTGATATTCATATCAGATGTCTTGTGTCCACCTCAAGACTTTTCCATTCGGGACTTCGGTACTTTGGGAAAGTGCTGGTGGTAAAACTCTTGAAGAAAAACTCCTGTAGTGATGTAACTTGCTTACGTCACTTGATGGCATGTCATGAGTTGAGTAGTTGTCACGTGTCACTTAGATTCTTGATTTGCATGTACTTGAAATGTCAAATCAACTTGACACTTGTCATTGTTTGATTGTGCCATATGTCCTTGATGACATAGTTTTGTTGACTTGGATCTCCTCATGTGGAACATGTTCATCTCCTTGATATAATGGTCAGTATAATATCGAAGGGTATTTTAGATCGATGAATGAGAGTGACTTCAGACATTTGTCCTTCGAGACTTTGGGACTTATGACATATCTTGGTGGTGAAACACCTGAAGCAATTCTCCCAGAGTGACGTAACTTGCTTACGTCACTTGTTGACATGGCACGAGACAATTTCCTCTTGATTCTTGTCATCATATGATTATGACATGTGTATGTGTTGATGTGGTTTGCAACATGTCGTTGTTGACATGGCCTACTGACGTAGATCTCCCATACCTCCTTATTGACGTGGTCTACTGACATGGTCTGCCACATGTACTTGTAGACATGGTCTGCTACGTGTCCTTACTGATGTGGTCTGTTGACAAACAAACCTGATCCAATGGTAATCATATGTCCTCCAACTCAGATGGTCCTTATTCATTTCATATTTCGGGCTTCAGGTAATTCAAATCTCAAACTGAATTCTTGACGTGAGATTTCTCTGAAGCTTAACCTCCTCATATATTTATACTCGAAATGAATGTTGTTCATTGATCAGGATCTTAGATCAATGGATCAATATTTCTATGATGCATTTATGCTATATTATCCTATCCTTCAAATTAGAATGATCCAATAGCTGACGAAAATTCGCATAAATGATATCTCAGATCTTATCTCTCTTATCCTATCCTTCCACTCGAAAATGATCCAACGACTAACAAGAATTCTAGTTTGATCTGATGGCTGACGAGAATTTGGGTTTGATCCGATGGTTGGTGGGTATTCGGATAATCGAACTCTTAGCCCTTTTACCTCTCTTATCCTATCCTTCCATTCAAAAGTGATCCAATGGTCGTGAAGACACTCGAAGCAGATCCACGATCACAGATGATTGAATAACCACAACTTGCAAGTGATTTAAATCGTTACCCAAACTCTACAATTGGAAGTTGTGCTTTGTTGGCCATGATTCAACCACAATCGCCGATCTTCGAAGCCATAAGATTGGAAGCGATATTTAATTCTCCTTTCGATCTTTGAAATTCATCGATGTCATTGATATGGCGATTGTGCATCCGATGATCACAACTTAATATGACTTAAATTGATCGCTTGTTGGATCAACCACAGTCGTCGATATCCGAGTCTATGATATCTGACAATCTAGACCAATTGCGGGATTAGAATTAGCAAGTTGTTTAATTCTTCTTTCACTCCCCGCAATTCATCCCTGTCGTTGACCTGGCTTGCAGATTTGGTGATCATAATCCTCCAATGGTCCTCAAGCCCACGGTCACTCATATGACCGATGTCTGTAATATGAGATGATCAACATGGTCAATTTATTGATCGGATGACTGATGATGCTTCTCACTCTGATCAGATGACTGCTGAGGCTTCTCACTCTGATCTTATGCTTTTGATTCCGAGCTTTGACCTCTGCATATTGTTCTCTCCTCCTCCTGAGCTTATGCTTTCGATCTTCTGTATATTATTCGCTCCTCCTCTTGAGATTTTATCATAGGAACATTGTTTATCTTATCATGATCAAAAATAATCACAAATTGTTTCATACTAGTCGCTTCTTCTGCTAACTGATATACTGTGAAATGCACTCTTCCTTCTAATCTTTGATCTTCATTTTCTTTTGTACTGTGTTTTCCCTTCTGAGATTTGATATTCAAATTGTTCACTTCTTCTGCTAACTGTATATTGTTGACATCAATGACAATCTCATATATGGTAAATGATAATTAATCTTAACAACAAATCATGACATCGAGTGTTAACATCAACGACAATATTTCCAACAATCTCCCCCTTTATCATTGAGGGAAACACACTAAATTCATATACAAAAATCCCCCTGTGATGATTCTTGCTTCGTATGAAGTTTTCTCTCCCCCTTTGACATCAATGGCAAAGGGTTTTTCCTCCTGTGGTAAATCTTTGTATGTTACTGACCAGAATCTGAACTTGGGTAACACTTCTTACAAATATGTTTTGCCTGCCATAACTGAATGACTCCCCCTGTCAATATGCTCTCTCTCTTTGTTTCTGACTACTCTCCCATACCAATTTTTGTAGTGATCGATTCTTTTCAAAACTTTATCTAGTTACTTTCTTACTTACTAACCAAAATAATTCCCCTGATTTTTTACTGACTGTTCTCCCCCTTTGTTTCTAAAATGGTATCTTTTTTATGACAGGGTCTCTCCTCTTGTTGTCTCTGCAGGATGTCATGTACATCATTTTGTACATCAGAATGTTGCTTCTATGGATATCATTGTCCTACTAGAACACTACGAAATTGTAGCTCACATTATTCAAACAACTCTTAGATCTTCCCATTGATTCTCATCGATCTCTAACCAGATGTATCCATCTTTATCCAAGATGCTTCTTTACTGTACATTTATCTAAAGTTGTCTGAGAAAGCTTATACTGTTCTTATCACATGAATTCAATTCATTTTGTAGTAATTAACTTCACTCATGTTCACTTGTTCAGTCTTTTTTATCCACATATGTGAGTGTCTTGATTTCTTGAACTTGGTTCTATGATCTTCTATTACTGCAACTTCATTTTTCTTCCATGTTTCATTTACTCCTTTTGTCGTATTGTATGAATCATTTCTCATTGACTATTTTCTTGAGTTCCAACAATTACTGTCTTCATGGACATATCCACCACAACTGTAGCATATCATAGTGTAACAATGTGTAGCAATATGTCCAACATGATTGCAGGTCCAACATCTTATATTGTTGTTGAACCTACCAAATTGTTTCCTTCCATGATGCCTACAATCCAAGGCTTTATGACCATATTCATTACAAGAAAAACAATAACCATTAAAAAAACTCTCATACCTTCTTTGATTCATCCATGAAGGTGTCTCTCTTCTAAATTTTCTTTGAGGTATATGAGTATCTTCTAGATGTATTCCTTGATATGATCCTCCAAATTTTGTAGTGTTGCTTTTATTTTTTGAAAATGAAGAACCTGAATTATACCTACTTTCACCTTTTACAAATGAAGGAGTTGTGTCATACCTTTCTTCATCCTTTACAAATGAAGGACTGTTGTGGGTGGGAAACCCCCCTATGGACTAGCACTTAGGGTTTTATCATGCATGCAGAAAAGACCTAAAGATTCCTACTTTTTACCATCATCCCAGACCTAATCCCCATTATTCTTAAGAAAATACATGGTTAAGAACATCAAGTGAACATACCTTATTTCCGGTGTTTGATATCGATCACTCTTCATGCTTGGTCACTCTTTGACTGCAACTCTCCTCCCAAGGCTAACCTGTATTTACAAAATACAAACAAAGAACTCCACATGCATTTGATCTATAGATTGATGTGTTAGAGATTTAATCAACATGTACGCAATAAACAATGAAAACCCCATATGGTGGGATGGGAAAGGTACTTCTTTATTATTAATTTCACTAAAGCAACTTACCATGATGAACCCAACCACTACTCCACGAATCTGGTCTTGGGCTCCTCTTTTACTATGCACCAACTGCTAACACACTTTCTTCTCTTCTTCATTGAAATCACAAAATGGTTGCAGAATCTTGGGCAAAGAGGAATACAAATTCGAGTAGAGTTTCTTTACTATGTTTTTCCTCCTTTCAAATGGGACCCCTACCCCTTATTTTATAGGCTAGAAGGAGCTAGTTGTGTGTTCCATCAACAACATTCTTTTTTTCATTCTTTTGAAGGTCGACGTGGGCTGTAGTGGGTCAGCTAGCGTGGACACTGTAGATACACACGGGCTGTAGTGGAGCAGGGTGTGTGGGCCTTTAAAAATAGAGTTTTTTAGAAGAGTTGTTTAGTAGTGGCTTGGAAAAGAAGGAATATGAGATGGCTTGATGCCAGGTAAGCATGTTTGGTGCAAATTAGGGTTATAACAGATGCCCCCTAATGTGTGAGGTCAGAAGAGCATCTGATGGTCGAAATACATTATCAATGTTTATCAACGTACCAAACCAGTGAGCCCAGGGACCAGAATTCGGGAGGTGCCATCTGCAAAATAACAATTGTCTTACGAGGTGGGCATACCCATGCTTGGGATGAAATAAAATCATGGATACCAATCAGATACACTGTATATCCATGTCATATAACTATATAAAGTGTAGCCACGAGCAATACACAACAGATCTACATCTCAAAATCAAAATATATACATGTATAGTATCCATCTTCTAGAAGATAATAAGGCCTAATGGTTGGAGATGAGGTCTTCAGAGCTCAAGAAACAACCTCAAAATCGTCAAAACTCAGGTAGGAGTGTAATATGAGTGTACAAATTCACTACCCATAGATCTTCGATGACTCATCGATCATGGACTAGAGAATCTTGATGATCAGGTTGAAGGCTTCATTGATTTCTAACAAAGACTTGATTGGACTTTGAGGATGGTCGGGCATGAGGGCAAGAGACAAACTGTAGAGGGGCCAACTCAGGCTTGGTAAAAACTTCCCTTGGACAATAGCATGAAAAATGATGAGACTCAGGTAGCATGGCATTGACATAAGTTCACGAGGCAGGAGGCGATACAAACTCTCCATATGTTTGGAAGAATAACCAAACAGAGGAGGACACAACTCTATGTAGCAAGAAAAACTTCCTAAGGTCATATTAAATCCCATAGCTTCAAGAAAAAATGAAAGGATGTGATTCTTCCAAGGGAGACTCATTGTTCTTCCAATAAAAAGAAAATACTTTTCCCTTCCTCTTTTTGGGGTATATTTGATTTTTTTGTCTTTTTCAATAATTTTGGAAAAAGCATAAAAGACTTCTACCTTACAAAGGAGGAATTGAGTGTCGCAAACATACTAGTTCCAAGCGCATGACACACAGGGATGCTCAGGGAAAAGGGACATATGCAAGAAAAGGACACTTGGGAAAAATTCTCCAGGGGCCAAAGTTGTCAAGATGCAGAGGCAAAGTGTTGCAGGGCTTGCATATAAGGCATGCTTAAGATGGTTCAGTTGAGTGAAATATGGAGCCAGCATTAGGCCAAAGACGCGGGTATGCAAATGTGATTAATAGGACACACAATGGTAACATCCTTCGATGTCAGTTTAATGAGCCCAAAGAAGGTAAGTTCGACGGTTTTTAATATTTAGAGAGTCTGAAAAAATGTAAAAGGAGACTCCAATGGGGTACCTTTTTCAAAGGTAGTCTAGTCAGTTCGAAAAAGGGGTAAACTAGCACCAACAAGACGTATATTCAAAACCATTTTAACGAGTGTGATAAAGACAAGATCACTCGGTCATTTTTTCATTTTTAAGGAATCTGAAAAAAGATTAACTATGGACTCTGTCGGGAATTTTCTTCTAGACCATTTTAACGAGTGTGAAAGAATAAGGTCACTCGATGATCTTTTCAATTTTAGAGAGTCTGAAAAGAGCTTAACTATGGACTCTGTCGGGGTTCCTTTTTCGTAAATTTAGTCCCTTAGGCCCGAAAAAAGGGTAAAATTATACATGAGGGTACTCTTCTAGGGATCTAAGGCCTCTAGAGTATACCTTTGTTCATACAGTTGACCGCCTGGACCGAAAAAAGGGTATACTACCACCAGATAGATGTGACTTCAAATTTTAGTTTAACGAGCGTGAAAGGCGACAAGATCACTCAACAATATTTTCATGTTTAGAGGGTCTGAAAAGGGCTTAAAAGAAGACCCGTGGGGGCTATGACTCATGCATGCAATTGGTTCAGGTAGAGCCCACTGCTAGGCTCAAACCAAGAGTCTCTTCGATAGTCAACTTGGAAAGTCTCTCAAAAGGGAAGAAAACAAAAACCAGGGTTTAAGTCCTCCCACGGTATAGAAACCGTAGTCATGGATTGAAGGATAGCCTCATCTGAAGACAATTCAAAATCCAAGAAATCACGCAAGTGAGGGTCGATAGCCCCAAAGGGTGAAGTAAACTGACCATAATCCATATGACGATGGAAGTTCTGGCCACGATTGGCAGAGTCTATCAGTGAAGAATCACGAGCACAAGGGCTTGAGGATCTACAAACAATGAGATCAGACTCAAAAGGATACTCAATTCCACTTGGACCAAGAGAGGGAAGGAAGGCCTCCCATTCCCCCATTGGATAAACCAATGGATCAATTGTTGAGACCAAGTATCGAGAGGGAACACATGATTGCACCGGTTCTTGCTCAGAAGCAATTGAACATTGAGGATAAGACGCCACATAATTAACCCGTGGCAGGGTAGAGTCTACACGAATGCTAGGAACATATAAAGGGGTATTCTGAAATAATGTTGAATTAGGATGGTGATTATCATATGCCAGCTGGTCGATAGTGACAATGCTTCTATTGTGAGGGAAATGCATCACCCAGAAGAGTGTAGAAACTACAACATTCATAACATATACATAATCACGCCCGAGAAGCATATTGAAATCTACCAGGCCTTGCACCACTATAACATCAACAAGGATAGTCTTCCCACCTAATGAGATAGGCAACTGAGGAAGAATCCCCAAATATTCACTAGGAAGTTTGTGAAAATCCAAAAACTCATGTGAAGCAGACACAAGCTTGGGAGATCCCAAGACTTTCCAAACCAAGGAGGATAAAATACTTGTAGAGGCTCCCTGATCCACAATACATCGATAAATGTTTGTTGAATTAACTTCAACCCTTATTTGAAAAGGTGCGGAAAAATTAAGACGAGGCTCAACAAGGTCATTCCAATCAAAGGAAACCATCCTAGGGCTTGGAGGGGGTGTACTCGGAATGAGTGGAATTCCCCCTTGTTATGAAAGTATTGAACCGGAAATGCTAAAAACATAGTCTGTAGACACGTCACTCCCCAAAAGAAGAGTGGGATCATTCAGTGACTGCATCAACACGACCACTTTCACAACCAATGGCTGAATAGACTGCGAGACTACATGGTATAAAGGCACCTCACCCCGCAAAAGAGGAGTGGGATTAACTGATGACTGCATCCGCATGACCAATTTTGCAACCAGTGGATGAATAGGCTGTGAGACTACATGGTCTAAAGGCATTTCACCCTGCAAAATAGGAGTGGGATCAACCGATGACTGCATCAGCATGAACACTTTCGCAACCAATGGATGAATAGGCTGCGAGCCTACATGGTCTAAAGGCACCTCACCCCCCAAAAGAGGAGTGGGATCAGCCGATGACTACATCGACATGACCACTTTCTCAGCCAATGGCTGAATAGGCTGGGAGACTACATGGTCTAAAGGAACATCACCCCTCAAAAGAGGAGTGGGATTAGCCGATGACTACATCAACGTGACCACTTTCTCAACCAATGGCTGCATAGGCTGAGAGACTACATGGTCTAAAGGAACCTCACCCCTCAAAATAGGAGTGGGATCAACCGATGACTGCATCAACATAATCACTTTTTAAACCACTGGTTGAATAGGATGAGAGACTACAAGATCTAAAGGCACCTCACCCCTCAAAATAGGAGTGGGATTAGCCGATGACTGGATCAGTGTGACCACTTTCTCAACCAATGGTTGAATAGACTGCAAGGAAACCTCAAAAGACTCAGAATCAGAAGAGCTTGCAGATAGGGACCACAATCTTTGTACCTCTGGAATGCCAGGGCACAAATGAGTAAGGTGATATCCCTTGAAAATATTACAAGGGAACTTAGGCTTACGTCCTATCTATCTAGGTTTCTCAATAGAATTAATGCCCCCATCATGACTAGCAGTTGTTGGTTGCACATCTCCAACATGACTTGCAGAGGCTACATACCTATTACCAGTATGACTAGCAGTGACTGGACGTTTTCCCCTAGAATGACTTGCAGAGGGTGAGTGTGTGCCCCCAACATAACTTGAAGAGGCTAGGTGTTGATCTTCAATGTGACTTGCAAAGGTTGTCGACCTATCTCCAACATGACTCATAGAGGTTGGTGATTTCTTCTTCCTATTCTTCCTCTTTCTATTTCGTTTAGACTTTCGGTTACTAGTAATTGTACTTTCACTAGAGGCATGAGAAGGAGGAGGAGATGAATTTGCTAACGAAGAAACATCAATAGGGTGTCCATGACTTAAGGTTATTAACTGAGAAGCATCAAGAGAATTAGGGACATTTGGAATGGTACCCAACCAAACCAGTAGTCCCACATTCAACCCAGGAATGTACAAAGTGGCCATCAAAGGAACACCAATGTTTCCGAAGAAGGGAAAAGCACAAGAATCCCCTTGTGAAGGGGATCCTTGGTTGGTATCATCAAGAACTTTAGCCATGAAGATCTTATCCATAGTTTCTCCCTTTTCGGGATCATTCAAGTCTGTAAAATTCTCACACACTGACTCTGGCGAGCCAGTGTTATCAAAACGATGCCTATAAAGAGGCGGCTCCACGTTTCTAAGAAGAAGACTAAAAAGTCATCTCAATCGGTGGAGTGGGCGGTCTACCACCCTAGGTTAGAGACCCAAATCCATAGCTGAATAACTCACTATGGAAAACTAGGGAGCACAGAGCACACACTAAAATTTCCTAAAGGAAAATCAAGCAAACGACTAACTAGTTGGAAGAATAGTTACACCAACCAACACTAGAGCAACTTACCGATGCAAGTGCAACTCTAAAATGGAAGCACCCTCCAGGTATACTCTGCAAAGAATGGCCTGATGTCTGCCCTAGGAACTGCGGTATACCCCCGTGGTCACCTGTGTAAGTCCCTAAAATAAAGACAACTAGGTTGCCAGCTCTTGAACAATCACCAGGTGGGTATAGTCGATAGTTGGGTGGACCACAATGAGCAGGGTATCAAGCCCAAAAACTATCAAGGGTATCAAAATAAAGTGTTCCAGAAGACGACTAAGGACCTCGAACGGATTCGAGACCCACGAAGCTCCATGGCCAATGTGATCAATGAAATCGACAAGTCCTCTATATGTGTTCCCCACTACACTTGGCCTAGCTTTGGAGGGGTTATCTCCGCTACCTTTCCGCATGCAACCTCGTGTTTATCCCCTGTGTTAGAGGGGGCTCCCAGATAATTTCCACATTACTGGTTTTGTACACTCCTTAGCATAGACTCGTATGTTTGTTTTATAGCCTTGAAGAGTTTCCTCTCCAACCTAAATGAAGGCTCTAGCCTAATATAGTTGATGGACCCTATAAACATAAAGTCTAGTAAATTTTAATTAGCGTTCTTTTTATTGTCTTGATTTACTCAAAAGGGTACGGTAGTGCAACTGATGGTGTTAAGACTCTTACGAAAAATGATGAAACTTATATGAACACTGGCAAAGAATGATTATATTTTTATTTTTATTTTTTGAAATGCTTTTAAGATGAGAAGAAAACACAACACTATGCTAATTTCTTTTCTTTTTCAAATAACAATGCAAAGAAAATGCCAGGAAAGAAATAGATCTAACAAATTAAGTTTTTTTTTTTTTTTTTCTTCTATCAAAGAAGAAATAACAAAAGATTCTAAAAGAAACTGATGAATGCATGATTCATGGCCCTTCCTGACCATAAGGGGGAATTTATTTTCAAAATGCAACTCATTTTTCTTAAAATTTCAAGCTAAAAATAAGTTTAAAAATCTTTTAAATGACAAAGAAAGCTATGCTGGAATACAAACTAGGCTAAAACTTCTTATGACAGAGACTAGAAAGAAATAAGAAAAACCTGGGAAGTAAAAACTTGATGGGGAAGAGGATGACTGCCTCCTCAAAAGTTTCTAGACAGACATGTGACTCTCACTTCAATAGCCAGTGTGTGCACATGGGCTACCCAAAGACATGATGTGTATGCAAGTGTGTAGGCCCACTACAGGCCGCATGTTCCTCTCTCTCTCCTCAAAAGAAGCAATACAAGCGGCTAATCTCAGGTAGGGAGTACTGGTATTGAGAACCAGAATCCCTTGAAGACACATAAACTTACTTTGATAGAAAAAGATGCAAGGAAAAAGCTCATTTGAGGTTTTTACCTCACTATGGACTTGTTCAATTAGAGACCTAGAAGGACCCAAAAGATCCCTGAGAAGGATCACTTCTACAGGGGAGAGGATGACTGCCTCTTCCTGAGAAGGATTTCCTGGGTTCTCAGACACGCAGCTAGCAATTCATCAGCAGGCGTATGCACGCAGACTGTGTGAAGGTAGGACGCATGTACATGCATGCAAGCCTTATACAGGCCGCGTGTACCTCTATGAATCCTAAAAAGAAAATGCAGCCAAGCAAAGAAAGCAGGGAGTACTGGTATGGAAGACCAGAATCCCTACTAACTCAGACTCTTGCAAAAACTCAGACAAACGGTGATGAAACCAATTTAAAAATACCAAAAAGTATCCCCAGAAAACCCAAGAGAAATCCCCAGTATGGTCACCAATTCTATTGTGGGTGGGAAATCCCCCTATGGACTAGCACTTAGGGTTTTATCATGCATGCAGAAAATACCTAAAGATTCCTAGTTTTTACCATCATCCCAGACCTAATCCACATTATTCTTAAGAAAATACACAGTTAAGAAGATCAAGTGGACATACCTTATCTCCGGTGTTTGATATCGATCCGTCTTCATGCTTGGTAACTCTTTGACTGCAACTCTCCTCCCAAGGCTGACCTAGATTCAAAAAATACAAACAAAGAACTCCACATGCATTTGATCTATAGATTAATGGGTTAGAGATTTAATCAACATGTACACAATAAACAATGAAAACCTCATATGGTGGGACGGGAAAAGTACTTCTTTATTATTAACTTCACTAAAGCAACTTTCCATGATGAAGCCGACCACTTCTCCATGAATCTGGTCCTGGGATCCTCTTTTACTGTGCACCAACTTCTAACACACTTGCTTCTCTTCTTCGTTGAAATCACAAAATGGTTGCAGAATCTTAGGCAAAGGGGAATACGAATTCGGGTAGAGTTTCTTTACTATGTTTTTCCTCCTTTCAAATGGGACCCCTACCCCTTCTTTTATAGGCTAGAAGGAGCTAGGTATTTGGTCGAATGACTGGCCATGCATGGCCAAAAGGTTTAGTTAACTTGCCCAAATTTGTGTGTTCCGTCATAAACTTTCATTTTTTCATGTTTTTGAAGATCCACGCGAGTTGTAGTGAGTTAGCTAGCATGGACACTATAGATACATGCGGGTTGTAGTGGGGCAGGGTGTGTGGGCCTTTAAAAATGGAGTTTTTTAGAAGATTTGTTTAGTAATGGCTTGGAAAAGAAGGAATATGAGATGGTCTGATGCCAGGTAAGCATGTTTGGTGAAAATTAGGGTTATAACAAGGACATGTGTCAGACCTATTTTCACCTTTTACAAATGAAGGACCTACATCAGATTTCTTAGAAGTACTGATTTCTTCCTTATTGTATCCAAGACTGGATTTTCCATTTGGTGATCTATGATTATCCAAGATCTCATCCAGGGTCATGGAGTTGTTCAAGAACTTGATTTGAGTGTTTGACTTCTCAATATTCTTTCTAAGATTCACAACTTCTGCTTCCATATCATGACAATATTCTTCCTTTTTGTTCAGCTGAATTTTCACTACCTCCTCTCTTGTTTTGTCTTCCTCAAGTTGGATTTTAAGATTGACATTTCTTTCCCTTAGTTATTTTAGATATGCAAGGTTTTTGCTTAGTTCATCATCTTCCTTATTTTCTTATTTTGCTTGACTGATTTCATTTTTCAGTCTCTGGATCTCCTCTTCCTTTGCTTGAATGATTTCATTTTTCAGTCTCTCGATCTCCTCTTCCTTTTTTTTTGTTAGATCAAAAACTTTTGTTTTCAATCTTTTGATCTCTTCTTCTTTGTTTTCTAGCTGAATCTTTTTCTCAGATATGATTTCTTTATTGTGTTTGAGATTTTTGTTTATTTCCAGGATATGCCTTTGATTGCTAAGATCATCATATTCCTTCTTATTTTCTTTTACTTGACTAATTTATTTTTTCAAATTCTCGATCTCCTCTTATTTTTCTTCTAACTGATTATCCTGATCATATATTATCTTTTCATTGTCCTTGAGCATTTCCTTTATTTCCAAGATATGCTTTTGACTCTTTTCAAGAAATTATTTAATGTAGTCATGAAGATAGTTATAGTCTGAATCATTATGTTCATAACAGTATTCACAGAGACTCCAATCAACCTTTTGTTTGGCCTTTGATAATTATTCTTCTACTTCTTCCATGATATAAATGCTAACAGAACGTTCTATTATTGTATCTGAGTCTTATTATTTATTTGCAGGGGAGGATTCAATATCAACATTATAGAAATTGAAATATTGTGGAGAGTCTTTACCTTTATTGATGGTCGAGTCTTCATATTCATCCTTGATAGGAATGTCTTCTGTGTCTTCACTTTTGATTTGATACATCTTTTCTAACTTCAGCCATAAGTCCTTGGAGTATGTTCATATTCCTATGCTTGCCTTGATTATATCTGATAATCCATTGAGAAGGATCTTCAATGCCACTTCATTGTTCTTCCTTGCTTTTATTTGGACTATAATCTTGGATAGATTCTTTAAGGTAGTTAAGTCCCAAGGATTTATTACTACTGAATTCCAAACTTCATATCCTTTTGACTTCAAATATTGTTTCATATTTTCACTCCATGAGGAATAATTTGTTCCATTGAATAAGGGAGCTTCAATTGCAGAGAGAGCCATCTGTCCACCCATTTCTTCAGGATCTACCTTCCAGTGGTTAAATTGTGTTGAAGGAACTTGCTCTGATACCAATTGTTGAACACACCGCCCATAGTAAGAGGGGGAGGGGTGAATTAGTGTGTGGACTTTTCTAACTTTTCTTGTTCTTACAAGTTAGTAGTTAAAACATATTTGAACAGATTAAGAACAATCAAATCATAATCACAATGGACATAGAAGATACTAGATGTTTGTATATAATTTATATGAATATGTGTGAATATAATAATAAGGATTTTCCTAGCACCAACTATTTTTTTTCAGCACCAACTGAAGTAAGGAGAACCAACTCCTCAGAGAGCACCAACTCTCAAGCAAGACCCAACTTGCAAGAAGACCCAGCTTGTTGATAGAACATAGTCTATCCAACTAGAGTTCAACCAACTCTAGTAGCAGTGATTCATTAATGAATCAATTATGTTTCATGATCAGAGGTATGCAATCAACACTTATCACTGTACTTCATCTTCTCTTTGAAATTCACACCTTCTTCACTTCATCTTTCCTTTGATATTTGTGCATTTCAGTTCTTCTTCACTCTGATATTCACACAGACCTCAGATCTGTATCCCCTTCATTTTCTCCGCAGACTACTCTTCCTCAGCAAGCCTATATTTTCCACAAGACCGTATACTCCTTGAAAAAATAACACTCTTCCAAGTGAACCAATCATGGTTGTATTTATACTTCCTTGTGCTCAAAACTTGTTTAAGTTGTTGAGCCGACTTGTGCAATAACCAACTTGTTCATTAACAACTTTGGGACCACCTATTGGTAACCATCAATTATTTTCAATTCTTACCATAATCAAAGTCCCCATAAAGAGATTATATCTTTATGTAGTTTCCATCACCTTGCATTTGTAAATTCTTATGTTTCTGAGTTTCGAGGGAATGATTGGGTTAAACTTATCTTAATGAGTTTTTCATTTGCATTTCCGTTTGTTTTGTTTTAAATTCATGACTGTAAGCATGAATTTAAATAAAAAACTTGGTTTGGGTTTCATATCTTCTACCTTAGAAATGTCACTTTGAATGCACCCATATATGGTTAAATCTCGAGCCTTATAAACTTATTAATTCATCCACTATTGAAATGTTTGTGTATAATGGGCATTCTGACTTCATTTTTTCTATAGTTGATTGTTGGTTTAATTTGTGAAATGTTTTATTGCACAAAAAAGTTGTCTTAACATTTGATATAGTTCTCATGAGATCAAAATTCATATCAACACTCATGTCACTTGGTACAGGCATGTTGTACCCACGATTTCAATCCACCTTGTTGTCCTGAGAATTAACGAGATCATTCATTATGCGAATTGGGGTTCAGTACTATTGGAGGGTTTGGCATTCATTTTCGGTAATGGCTTGTAGTTTTACGAGCCCTCTGGTTTTTTTTCCGAACTCTTCTTTCCAAGTTATGAAAGTCCCCAAAATTTGTAGTTCATGCCTTTACATTTCCCACAGACCTCTCTTTGCTCCTCGTCTTCTCGAAGATGAAACCTACCTCATGAGATATCCATTGTATTCTTTTCATCGTGGCAATGACATCGGTGGTTCGTATCGCGCCAAACGGTTGCCAAGATATCCTTTCCCATGATGATTCCATAGAATATTTAAAGGCTCACAGCTGGGATGACTTCCTCAAGAAATTCGAAGGCTACAACCTCTCGGTTTCACAAGCCTTTGCACAATATTGATAAATGTTAAGGTCCTAACCCGCACATAGGTAGATCAATGTATTCAGATGTAATAAAGGTCAATATTAATAAGACCTTTCAATAAAATAGAATAAGGCAGATGTAAGAAGACCTAATAGAATCTTCCGCTTCTAGAAGGATATTCCTCTAGATGCCTCTCTTAATAGACATATTAGTATAAATAAGAGTCGAGGGTATGAAAACCCTAGCTTGGAGATTATTGTAACAGAGCACTGCTCGACTGGAGGTTGCCCCCTCGAAGAGGCCTGTGAACATTGCTATCTGATTCAAAGTGTTAT
>ML787649.1:1676496-1696688 GCA_009831015.1 Picea engelmannii | reverse complement strand
TCAGAGCCTCATGAACCATGTCTTCCGCCCTTTTCTCCGTCATTTTGTCTTAGTTTTCTTTGATGATATCCTCATATATAGCAAGACATGGACAGACCATCTGACTCATGTGGATCAAGTTCTCATCCTACTCTCTCAGCACCGGCTTTTCCTGAAACAATACAAATGTGCTTTTGGTGCATCCAAAGTAGAATACTTGGGTCATCTAGTGGGAAAGGATGGCGTCAGGGTGGACCCAAAAAAGATTGAAGCTATGCAAGATTGGCCGCACCCTAAGACTCTCAAAAGCTTGCGTGGATTTTTGGTCCTCACAGGGTATTATCGCAAGTTTGTCAAGAACTATGGAAAGATTGCAGCGCCTCTCACAGCTCTCCTTAAAAAGAACTCTTCCACTTGGACCCCAACAGCTGCTCAAGTTTTTCAAACTTTGAAGACAGCCATGTGCACCACTCTGGTTCTGGCCCTTCCCGACTTCACAAAGACATTTGTGTTGGAATGCGACGCCTCAGGGAAAGGAATTGGCGTTGTCCTTATGCAAGAGGGTCTACCTTTGGCCTTCACTAGCAAACAACTGTCTGAAAAGAATCTGGGCAAACCCATTTATGAAAAATAAATGTTGGCGATTATGCATGTCGTTGAACTATGGCGTCCTTATCTCTTGGGGAAACGATTCCAAATTAAGACAGACCATCAAAGCCTCAAGTACTTTCTGGAACAACGCATTTCCTCCCAGGAGAAACAAAAATGGGTCACTAATCTCTTTGGATATGATTATGAGATCATCTACAAGAAGGGAAAAGACAATGTCGTGGTGGATGCACTGTCTAGGAAATATGAAGATGAAGGATCCATTTTTTCTCTTTCCTTCATTGTACCTGATTGGCTGCAAGATGTGCACCAGGAACTACAAGACCCCAAAAGTTCTCATCTGATCCAACAACTGCAGAACAAGGTGCAGGCTTCCCCGGGGTACTCCTGGCTTCAAGATGAGCTTCGATACAAAGGTCGCTTGTATTTAAGTAAACAATCCAAGCTCAAATCTACGGTACTCTCTGAGCTTCATGCTACACCCATAGTGGGGCACTCAGGGTTCACCAAAACATATGACCGAGTTAAACGTTCTTTTTTCTGGGAGGGTATGAAACATGACATACGTAAGTTTGTGGCTAAATGTGAGGTCTGTCAATGCAACAAGTGAGAAACAGCCAAATCTCTAGGCACCCTCCAACCGCTTCCGATTCCCCCTGCTATTTGGAAGGATATCTCTATGGACTTTATTACAGGCTTACCCAAATTAGGGAATAAATCAGTGATAATGGTGGTGGTGGATCACCTTTCCAAGTATTCTCATTTTTGTGCTCTTCACCACCCATTTACTGCATCCACAGTGGCCCAAATTTTCATGGATCAGGTCTTCAAGCTTCATGGCATGCCAAACTCTATTGTTTCTGATCGAGACCCAACTTTCACAAGCAATTTTTGGCAAGAACTGTTTAAGCTACAAGGCACACAATTGCATCTCAGCTCAGCTTATCATCCTCAAATAGATGGTCAAACGGAAGTCGTCAACAAGTGTTTGGAAACATATCTGAGGTTCTTTGCCTCTGAAAAATGACACCAGTGGGCTCAATGGTTACCCCTCGCCGAATGGTGGTACAACACTACATACCATACAACCACTCGCATGACTCCTTTTGAAGCAGTGTATGGGCAAAAGCCACCGTCAGTTCTCTCATACTTACCGAGTACCTCAAAGGTCCAAGCGGTTGACCAAACACTTACAGTCCGAGAGGATATTCTTCGTACCCTTAAAGAGAACTTGGTCATGGCCCAGAATAGAATGAAGCAACAAGCAGATCAAGGTCGCTCGGAACGTCAATTTGTAGAAGGGGATCAGGTGTTTCTGCGACTGCAACCATATAAGCAAACTTCCCTCAAGGCCGAGCAGTGTTAGAAACTAGCACCCAAATTTTATGGCCCTTACACAGTTCTCAAGCGTGTGGGACAAGTCGCATATCAGTTAGCTCTGCCCAATCAGTCGAAGCTACATCCAGTTTTTCATGTTTCATGCTTGAAGAAGGTGATTGGAACCAGGTGCCAAATTCAAACCAACCTTCCAGAGTTAGCTGAAGAAGGATACATTTGGCTACAACCAGAAGTAGTTTTCGACCAACGGGAGCGTCGCCTGCGTCAGAGAACCACCAACAAAGTGCTAGTACAGTGGAAAGATATGACTCCAGCAGATGCCACTTGGGAACCAGCTACAATTCTGCAACAGTTTTCACATCTCAAGCCTTGAGGACAAGGCTGTTTTTAAGGGGGAGGACATGTTAAGGTCCTAACCCGCACATAGGTATATCAATGTATTTGGATGTAATAAAGGTCAATATTAATAAGACCTTTCAATAAAATAGAATAAGGAGGATGTAAGAAGACCTAATAGAAGCTTCTGCTTCTAGAAGGATCTTCCTCTAGATGCTTCTCTTAATAGACATATTAGTATAAATAAGATTCGAGGGTATGAAAACCCTAGCTTGGATATTATTGTAACAGAGCGCTGCTCGACTGGAGGTTGCCCCCTCGAAGAGGCCTGTGAACATTGCTATCTGATTCAAAGTGTTATTTTTGTTGCTATTGCGTATATCATTTCTGTGTATTGTGAAGATTATGCTGGATATTTTACTGTTATTCTGTCATTTCTAGCATTTCATTTATGTTCTACATATTTTATATATCTGGTATCTTGCAATAAACCTGTTGTGAATAAATTTTGTAAAGGAAAGAAACAACAGAGACCAGATTTAAATTTTAGCAATAAGAAGGTTGGTCTATTGATTTCTAGGAACTTAAGAAATTGAAAAAGTGATCATCTGAGCTCGATCCCTATGATCGAGATCGATGATTAGTGTTCGGATCAAGAGATAAATGATTTCTTGGCTTAGGAAAATTCGAACAACCTATGTCTTATGGAAGAAAATACTACCCAGGTTTAACTATATGAATTCATGACTATATTACCCCCATGTCTCAAAGGAAAAGAAGGTTTTGCAGGTATCAATCATGACCTGGAACAAGTCACAAGGAAAAATGAATTACCCATTGCCGACTGTATTCCACATCGATCTTCCATTGCCTAGTGCACTGTGACAGTTTCTTAGATTCGATAGAGCATTATTATAGAGATATTCCTCTCTTACAGGATCAAGTAAAACGACCGGATTCTTAGAATTCTCTATTGGAATGAGAGAATCATGACTCAAAATCACACACAGAGAGGGAACATAAAAGATTCAAGAGGTATGGGAATATAATCATTTAAAATACAACCAGTTTCAAAGCCATCATAAATTCAGAACTTCCATATCCTTCATTTGCTAATTTCTGATGATAAAATTTTATTTTATTTTATTTTATTTCATTCTGTTGTGAAAAATCAAAATATGTAGATTAAATTTTGATTTCTTTTTACTAATAATAAGACTAGCTATAGAATCTATGATTATGCAGATAATCTATTTTTGAATTATAGTTAACATTGTTTCCGAATATCAAATTTGTTTTTCTATCTACAGGAAATTGTTGATCATGATACTGATTACATGGAGCAAACACCTTGGGTCATACATTTTATTATTCACTAATTTCTATCTTTTATGTTTATAAAACTTTGGTTTATTTTTGACAAACCAACTCATGCATGAGTGGTTTCTAGTTTCACTATTTTTGTAATATTATCTAATTTTTGTGGATTCAACTCTATCTTGTATGATAAGAGCATTTGAATCCTGGACTAGTTTAAATATTGGTCACTCCTAGTAGTGAATACATCTTTTATTGGAACACATTATGGACATATGACTTTCAAGACAGATATGGAGAAGTTGGTCACTACATGTATTTAGACCAACATGGCGCCTACCCATTATGTTTTGCCTTTATCTTATGAAATGTTATTACGTTTACACAACTTTAGTCTGATTATCGTGTGATATTTCATATTATTCAACACTTTAATTTTGTCTGTAATTTCTTGTTCTATATTACATCTGTGATCAATATTTCATTTAAATAGTGTTGATTTATGTTGGATATTTAATGATGTATTACATGAATGCTTTGTATTAAGTTTCTTTTATTATAAGTGTTCATCATTATAAGATCACCAGATCTATATGTTTATCAACCTGCTTTTATATTCCTTCTCTAAAACACCTTTGAGTTTGTTCTGGGAGTGTTAGTACCGTTCTGTTACAGGTTTCTCTCATAAAAAGTACAACCAGGAGCTTGAATTATGCAGGGACATAAACTCATTTTAGTTGATTAATTACAGGTTAGTTTACTCGTATTTGTGTTCTTTAGTAAGTTTATTTGTCAATGAAATAAGAATAGCTTAAATTAGCTTTAGTTGTTAACCTATTATTATTTCAATTGTGTTTGATTAGTATTCTTTAGTTCTTTAGGTTTCAAATATTAAACACAAAACATAAATTGTATGTGATTTCTTTATCTATTTCCTAAACACTTTCAAAAATTATCTATTTCGCAAGATATCCAATAAATCTTGCAAGTTGTATATACTTTGTTCATAACCGTATGCACATATCCATATTTATTTTATTATTTTTAGAACTTTAGTTGGCCAATGGATCCATTAAACCCGTCAAGTCATTTCATTCCAAATGGCTTGGGTTATTTAGACCACCCTGGTCTAGATTTGACCTTCCAGTTGACGGTGTGTCTCTTATGCCTGTCAACAAATGGCACTAGAAGGAGGGCTTGGATTTAATTGATGGCACATGGAGGTCGAAAGACTCCTCCCCCACACACTCGCACTCTTATTGTAATGCATAATTGCTTAGAAAATAACGTTACACTTGAAACAACAACTACCTCAAACGATAACCCTAATATTCTTGTTGAACCAGTGACACCAGTTCCTCAAGGGGTCAACGTCCAAGAAATTGTTCGTCATTCACTCATAAGAACTCATAGTGTCTTAGACCATATTAGACAACCTGGTAGGAAACTTAATCAACCCCTTGATTTCACGGATATCCAAGAAACAATTCAAGGCATTGGTCTGCCCGAAAACCATTTAGGTGGAAATACTACCAATCCTACTTAAACACTCATCCCTGGAGCAAGAGGATCCTATATTCCACCATCTCCACCTGATTGTTCTCCATCCTCTTCAGAAGGAGAGTCTTCAGACGAAGGCATCTCTTCATCAGAACCATATCAACCTTCGACACCACCAACTCCCATGGAAAACCAAAACAATACTACCATACCTTGGCTCGATCAATATGTCGTGGCTATACCTGGACCCCAATACCCATTACCTAATCATCCAAAGAAATGGCTGCCTAAATTCATCTAGATTCAAAGAAATTCATTGAGGATCACATAAAGAAATTTATGTTGGTCATTAGACTCTGAAATGTTGAACACGAGGATGTAGTATGCATATTATTTCCTTATACTTTTGAGGGAAATGCCTCCAAATGGTATTTTTCTCAACATCCCCAAACCATGGTCTCTTGGGACAAGTTCGAAACTTGTTTTCTAGAAAAATCTGGAGATGATAAATCTCTAGAATTCTTGGTTATGGAACTCTCAAGATTAAAAACGAACCTTAAAGAAAAAATGAAAGACTTTAACCAAATATTTCTTACATTAAAAAACAAAATCCCTATAGATTCGATGCTTGTAGAAAGTCTAATTGTTGCATATTATGCTAAAGCCTTACACAATAACATAGCCATTTGGGTTAAAAGGTCCAAGAAAAACACTTTGTTAGAAGCCTTTGAGGAGGCAAGTCAAATTGAGAAAGATATACTGAGATTAAAATATAATTTTAATAGTGAAGATGAAAAATCCTCGTCCTCTAAAAAGAAAATAGAAATTCTCACTAGGCCTCCTCAAACTAAAAATCAACAAGAAACTTTAGACTTAGAGAGTTTGTAGAAAGCTTTCCAAAAAATGTCCAATCAGGTCGTTGACTTGAAAATATCATCCGAGGAGGCATCCACAACCAAAGGAAGTTTCAAACCTCCTTTCATAAAGCCTTTTCCTCCTAACCGACCATACTCGACCACAAAAGGTCTAAATTTCAAAATTTTACAGTATGATTTGCAAACCATCCTAGAAGAACACGATAATTTTTCTTCTGTTCTGCCTAAAAATTCTGACAATATAGTTGAAGAAGAGGTACCAGAAGAGGAGGACTCATCTCCCCCTATTTTCGGTCACTTGTCAGACAATATCTTCCAAGAAAATTTCAAAATTGTCCACCCCTACAACACAAGAAGAAAAACAGAGAACAAACCCCCTTCTGAAGTAAGTAAAAATGTGTTTCTGAAATGGTCAAAGAAAAATGAAGTTAAAAAAATATTAGCAGCCCCAGTTTTAGAATATGATTTAATTGAAGATCTAAAAAAATTAAGGGCTAATATTTATGTTTTTGAACTGCTGAAATTTCCCCTTATTTTGCATAAAATGCTTCAAAGCATCGCTGAAAACAGTAAAAAGAATGATCCTATCAGCAAAAAATCATCATAAATTGAATCAAATGCAGCTAAAAATGTCGCATCTAAAAAAACATCTGAACCCCCAGAAAAAAGGGACTTAGCAGAAAAAACTGCAACAAATGTAAATAAAATTGTTTTAGGGACAACAACAAAACATCAACATAATTCTGTTGTTAACACTCAGAAAAATGTCCCTCCTTTTTTTTTAACCTTTGAAATTTTTAATAGGAATGTACATAATTTATGGTTGATTCTGGTGCATCATCAAACATGATGCCTCTATCTGTATGCCAAAAAATTAATGCAGAATTTAAACCTTCTGATCTCAAAATCATTCAGCTATACCAAACAATTGTTAAAGTAATTGGTGAGATTAAGAATGTGATGATTAGACTATCATCCAATCCTAAAGTTCATCAGATAATTGATATTATCGTTGTTGATATCTATGAAGTTTATGGCCTATTTTTGAGAAGAGATTGGTTAGAAGAGCTGCACGGTTACTTTGCCATAGATTGGTCTCGCTTGTGGCTGCCTGAAAATGGACAGCCAAAAAAAATCAGGATAAACAGAGAAAATTATCTCAAGAATACTATAACGAATCTGAATGATACAAATGAGCCTTTTGTTACATCTGCAAATTCATTTGAAACATGGGTAATGAATACCTTCTTTGGTAATTTAATGACCGAAATTTCTTCTATCACCGATCCTGGGAAGCAATCTGAAGTTACAACCTATACTCAGACACCATCTTTTCCAAGTGTGCCAAGTAATCCTGACGATGCATAGGTTTGGTCCGTATAATTTAACGGATCCAAATCCAAAGAAGGAGGAGGTGTTGGATGTGTACTCATCGATCCTATAGGTAATAAGATTTTTATTGCTTGCCGGTTAGAGTTCGAATGTATTAATAACATGGTTGAGTACAAAGCACTTCTACAAGGACTTAGGAAAGCATTGGATATGGACATGCGAAATTTGATAGTATTCGGTGATTCCAAAATCGTGGTTAAGCAGGTAATAAATGCCATACACTGTTTATCACCACATATGAAAAGATACCAAACTGAGGTATGGAGTTTGATGCATAAATTTTCATCATTTAATAAATTCCATTCCTAGATTGAGTAATTCAGAAGCTGATTGATTGGCCAATGTTCTTCTAAACTATTGTTTGTTGAAGGCCTTTCCCCTAATGCATTTTCAATGGATTTTTTTGTTCAGGATCGTCGATCCCCGATAACATCGCAAATTGGAGAGTATTCAATGATGATCAGTAGATCATCAACTTTCTGCATATGGAAGACACCTTCCAAGGTGAAGTCATTGATGAAGGCACTCATGACGAGAACCTCCGAAAATTCACGGTAATATCTGATCCTCAATATCCTGAATCGACATCCGAGCTGGTAAACTCTATCCCCAGATCTATTGTGAGACTAGAGAAATTTTATGACTTCCATGATAAATTTAGAGGGGCAGTAAATTTTAAAACTAACAGTTCCTCTTTGATCTATGAAAAGGTTAATTTAGGAGCAAGGGATAATCCTAAAATTATTAATATGGGAAAGGGATGTTCTGAAAAAGAAAGATACGCTTTTATAAAGTTATTTAAAGAATTTAAAGACCTTTTTTCCTGGATGTATGATGACTTGAAAACATTTGACCCCAACATCATACAACATGTAATCCCTATGAAACCCCAAACTCAACCTTTTCAACAGAAATTGAGGAAGATGCAACCTAAATTGGAACCCACTGTTAAAAAGGAACTAAACAAATTTATAAGTGCAAAGATAATTTTCCCAATTAGGCACACACAATGGGTGCCTAATTTAGTCCATGTAAGAAAGAAAAGTGGTGAAATTCGACTTTGTGTCGATTTTTGGAACTTAAACCGAGCGTCTGATAAAGACAACTACCCGGTCCCTCCAATGGAACAAATTCTACAACAGGTGTTTGGCTCCAAAAGACTATATTTGCTAGATGGTTTTTTGGGATACAACCAGGTCCTTATGTCTCCTTTGAACCAGCTTAAAACACCTTTCGTACCCCATGGGGCACTTATGCCTATAGGAAAATGCCTTTCGGACTGATAAAAGTCGGCGCCACTTTCCAGAGAGCAATGGATATTGCTTTCCATAGCCTTTTTAACTAGTCAGTTGTGTTCTATCTTTATGATGTCACCGTCTTCTCTAAAAACAAGAAAGATCACTTGTCTCAGCTTAGGGCTATCATGGAATGATGCCGCAAGTTAGGCATATCTCTCAATCCTAAGAAATATGTCTTTGTAGTAGAGAAAGGAAAACTACTTGGGTTTATAGTGTCTAAGGATGGAATGATTATTGACCCCGAAAGAACCCAATCTATTGGCAAACTCCTCCCTCCTTCCTCCAAAAAGGCCATGCAATCCTTTTTGGGAAAGATTAATTTCGTCAGAAGATTTGTCCCCAGTTTTTTAGAAATAGTCAGATCGTTACAAATTTTAATTAGAAAATATGTTCTGTATCGATGGGGACCCCAAGAAAGTCAGGCTTTTGATTCAATTAGAAAATAAATAATAGAGGACCCTTCCTTGATGAGTCTCAATATTTCTCAGGATTTCACTCTTTACACTTTTGCATTTGATCAGTATTATGTTGTTGTGCTTACACAGAAAAAAGATGAAAGTAATGAGATACTCATTGCCTTCATGATATTTTCCTTTAAAGGGGAAGAACTAAATTACCCAGTAGTATATCAATAGGCGTATGTTGTTTTCAAAGCAGTGAAACACTTCTGGTCTTACCTGTTAAAATCCATAACCAAGGTTATTGTTCCTTACCCGACTATGAGAAACCTGTTAGTACAAAAAAAGTTGGGTGAGAAAAGGGCAAATTGGATGATGTCACTATAGGAATATGACCTTGAAATAACTCATGCACAAATCCTTAGAGGTCAAGTCATGTGCAAACTAGTGGGTGATTCAGTTAAAGAGCAAGAAAGTCAAATAAGCACCTCAATTGTAAATCAACATAATGAAAAACAGATCGGTTGTGCACAAGCTACTACCAATTCTTGGTATGAGAACATTAGATTTTATTTAACATATGGATCTTCTCCCGACAATCTTGATCCTAAAAACAAAAGAGAACTTAGGATTAAATCTGCATCTTTCTAGTTAATAAATGATGTATTATTTTGAAATAACTTTGATGGTGTTTTTCTGTGTTGTTTGGAAAAGGAAGAGTAAAAAAAAAATTATCTGAACTTCATGCAGGTGAAGTCGGTGGTCACTTCAGTGGAGATACCACTACTCACAAAGTACTAAGAGTTGATTACTATTGGCCTACCTTGTTTAAAGATTCCCATATGCTGTCTCGTAAATGCATAATCTGCCAAAAGGTTGTAGGACGTGTGAAAAAGGCAGCTTTCCCTTTGCAGTATGTTACTGTAGATACATCTTTTCAACAATGGGGCCTAGACATCATAGGACCAATTAATCCCTCTTCTTTGTAGCAACACAAGTATATCCTTACAACAACAGACTATTTTACAAGATGGTCTGAAGTTGTACCTTTAAAAGTGGTCAACACCAATCAAGTAGTGTCTTTTCTAAACTCCCATATCATAACTCGATTCTGCGTTCCTGAATGTCTGGTTTTTGATAACGCCTCTTATTTTTCATCCCTTGATATAAATGTTTTCTCTCTGGAAAAAGGGATTAAACTAAAGTATTATGCCAGCTACTACCCTTAAGGGAATGGTCTAGCAAAATCAACAAATAAGAATTTAATCAAGATTATTAAAAGGACAGTTTCAGAAAACCACAAGAATTGGCACAATGCACTGTATAATGCACTTTGGGTTGATAGGGTAACTCCAAAATATTATGTTGGTAATTCCCCTTTCTTCCTCGTTTAAGGAAGAGAAGCCATTCTCCCCCTACATGTCTTAATTCCTTCTCTATGATTATCACAGAAAGTTCAAGAAGAGGAGTGTCCTCCTCTAGAAAATTGAATAAATGCCTTATTAAAACTAGAGGAGGTGAGGACACAAGCAATGTAGAAACTGGATCAACACCAACAAATTGTAAAAAGATGGTTTGATTCAAATTCATCTTCAGATAGGAATTTTGATGTCAGAGATCTAGTTCTCAAGTGGGACAAAGATCACGAGGTTAAATGGGAACATACCAAGTTCCAAAATCTGTGGCTGGGAACATAGCTCTTTCTGTCTACATAATTTGGAGGGACAACCAGATACTTTCCCAGTGAATGGCCAGGTTCTCAAGAGGTATTTCACCTAATGATTTCTGCTCCACCTTTTTGTAAATATTTTTGGTGTTTTCTTTTCTGTTTTGATTTTGGTTCTTTTCAATTTGCTTGATTTCGACTGTTTTCTAAATCATTATGTCTAAATCACCTTTTAAATTGTTAAAGGGAATCAAAACTCTTGTTCTATAGCAGCAGTTGATAACTTTCCAAGCACTTGAGCAGTAAAATGTTAAAACTCAAATCAGCAGAAGTAAGCTTAAGTGAAAATCAGTGTTTCGGTTTCTCATTTAAATTACAAGAAGATGTGATTATACTTAACAAACTTCTAACGTTGACCCTGTTTTAAGGAAAAAAACTCAACTGTACCTTCCCATCCTTGAGATGGTTTCCTAACAGAAATCTAAATGTCCAAATCATGATGAAGGTCATCGAAATAGGAGAATAATTTGTAAATGATCAAAATCTTCATTCTAAACTGTGAGATTTTTAGTATCACCCCGCCCTCTTGAATATTATGAAGTTCTAGAAATTATAAGCAAATTATAGAGGGTTGAAAGCACTTTAATGTGTGGGAAGTGTTTGTAAACCCATCGAGACACTGAACATGTCTGCTGGCAGTGGGTAAATGCACTCATGATACCAAGGTAACTTCGTCGGGGTACTGAATAGGCCTGTTGGCAGTGAAGCAATGCTAGGTTTAAGAAGATCCTTCGATATGTATTTTAATTGATCAAGTGTGAAGATGTTATTTATCATGAGTGGACGACTCTTGGACATGATAAAGGTACCGGGGTGGGTCAAATGACATCCCTACCAAGGCTATAGATGCCTTCTGGAAGCCATGGCTCTGTAAACAGTATCAAAGTAAACTGCATAAACATTGCTACACTCATAATCTAAGTTAGATGCCATATTACATATTTTTTTAGACAGTAATACATATGATGCTAAACTACATTATTTATGAGTTCTGATCAAAAGGCTTCATTTGTTGTTAACTGTTTCTAAAAAACATGATTTTTCTAGTGATGTAGAGATAACTGCTTCGCCCAACATGTTGCCATTGTTGGTAGCCATCAATTCTTTTCAATTCTTATCATAATAAAAGTCCCCACAAAGAGATTATATCTTTCTATAGCTTCCATGACCTTCCATTTGTAAATTCTTATGTTTCTGAGTTTCGAGTTGATGATTGGGTTAAATTTATTTTATTGAGTTTTTCGTTTGCATTTTCATTTGTTTTGTTTTAAGTTCATGACTGTAAGCATGAATTTAAATTAAAAACTTGGTTTGGGTTTCATATCTTCTACCTTATAAATGTCTCTTTGAAGGCACCCATATATGGTTAAATATCAAGTCTTATGAACTTATTAATTGATCCACTATCGAAATCTTTGTGTATAATGGGTATTGTGACTTCATTTGTTCTATAGTTGATTGTTGGTTTAATTTGTGAAATGTTTGAATGCACAAAAATGTTGGAATAACATTTGATATAGTTCTCATGATATCAATAGTCATATCAACACTCATGTCTCTTAGTACAGGCATGTTGTACCCACGATTTCAATCCACCTTGTTGTCTTGAGCATTAATGAGATCATTCATTATGTGAATTGGGGTTATGTACTATTGGAGGGTTTGACATTCATCGTGGGTAATGGATTGTAGTTTTACGACCCCTTTTGGTTTTTTTTTTCCCAACTCTTCCTTCCAAGTTATGACAGTCCCCAAAATTTGTAGTTCGTGCCTTTACATTTTTCACAGACCTCTCTCTTCTCCTCATCTTCTAGAAGCTGAAACCTACCTCCTGTGATATCCATTGTATCCTTTTCACCATGGCAATGTAACCTATGGTTTGTATTGAGCCAAACGGTTGCCAATATCTCCTTTCCCATGATGATGCCATAAAATATTTGAAGGCTCATGGCAGGGATGTCTTCCTCAGGAAATTTGAAGGCTACAACCTCTCAGTTGCACAAGCCTTTGCACAAACGTTTGATGGATTTAGGGCCAAGGTCAGGGATGTATAGTTGGAAATAATAGAATATTTCATAAGCAGGGCGACAGGACTCCCATTGAAAGGAAAAAAGTGGTTTAAGAACACTAAAATGGAGGATGTTCCATGGATTTTATTCATGGTTTCCCACAAATCCACTTGCTATCCAAAATGTATTCCCATTGCTTTTCTCAAACCTAGATGACACAGTCTCAATTTAATTTTGAAACATTTTATCACTTGTGAAGGCCGATATGGGTTGGTTTTTTTGTACCACATTCGGTTGCTTATGTTATTCATGGGGTTTGAATTGAACATGGAATTATACCTATTAATGGGCCTTCAAAAAATGTCTAAATGCTATAGTAAATAGAGCATGAATTCTTTGTCGAGCTTGTTTCACCACGGGCTCATTAAGATCCTATTGGTTTCTCACCCGTCATGAATCAGTGACAATTGGGAGAGTTTTCTGAGCCAAAATTGATTCACCCTAGTTGATGATACAATCAACCCTCATCTATTTGTAAGCCCTAATTTGGACATACCAGTGACCGAAAGTCATGCCTTCAATTCACTTGATGGCTCCAAAGTTAATGAACCAACTTCTATTGTTGATGAAACCCCTGTGGATAAGAAATTTCCATGTATGTTTTCACCCAAGAAATATTTGGAACAGGTAATTGGAAAATTAAAAGGGAAATATCACCCTGTGCCTATGAATGAATCTAATTTGAACAATAATGATAAATCTGTTGTGAAGAAATTTTGTAAAGGAAAGAAACAAAAGAGCTCGGATTTAAATTTTAGAATGAGAAGGTTGGTTGATTGATTTCTAGGAACTTAACAAATAGAAGAAACGATCATCTGATCTCAATCCCTATGATCAAGATCAATGATCAATGTTCGTATCAAGAGATAAATGATTTCTTGTCTTAGGAAAATTTTGACAACCTATGTCACGTGGAAGGAAATACTACCCAGGTTGAACAATATGACTTTGTGACTAGATTACCCCCGTGTCTTAAAGGCAAAGAAGTTTTTGCAGGTATCAGTCATGACATGGAAAAAGACACAAGGAAAAATGAAATACTCATTGTCGACTGTATTCCACGTCAATTCTCCACTGTCCCAAGGCACTATGACAGTTTCTTAGATTGGATAGAGCGTTATTATAGAGATATTCCACTCTTACAGGTTCAAGTAAAATGCATAGATTCTTGGAATGATCTATTGGAATGAGAGAATCACGACTTGAAGGTACACACATAGAGGGAAAATAAAAGATTCAAGAGGTCCGAGAATATAAAAATTAAAAATACAACTAGTTTCAAAGCCATCATAAATTTGGAACTGCCATATCCTTCATTTGCTAATTTATGAAGGTAAAAGCAATTTTTTTATATTTTATTCCATTCTATTATGAAAAATCAAAATAGGTAGATTTAATTTTGATTTATATTTGTTAATAATAAGACTAGCTACATAATCTCTGATTCTGTAGCCAATCTATTTTCAAATTATAGTTAGAATTGTTTTTGAATATCAAATTAATTTTTCTATCTACAGGAAATTGTTGATCATGATGTTGATTACATGGAGAAAACACCTTGGGTCATACATTATATTATTCAATAGTTTCTATATTTTATGTTTATAAATATTTGGTTTATTTTTGACAAACTAACTCATGCATGAGTGGTTTCCAGTTTCACTATTTTTGTAATATTATCTATTTTTCGTGGATTCAAATCTATCTTGTATGATAAGAGCATTTGAATCATGAACTAGTTTAAATACTGGTCACTCTTAGTAGTGAAGACAACTTTGATTGGAACACATTATGGACATATGACTTTCAAGACAAATATGGAGAAGTTGTTCACTACTTGGCTTTAGACCAGTGTGGCACCTACCCATTATGTTTTTCCTTTATCTTATGAAATGTTATTACGTTTACACAAATTTAGTCTGATTATCATGTGATATTTCATATTATTCAAGACTTTAATTATGTTTGTAATGTGTTGTTCTATATTACATCTGTGATCATTTTTTCATTTAAATATTGTTGATTTATGTTGGATATTGAAAGATGTATTACATGAATTCTTTGTATTAAGTTTATTTTATTATAAGTGTTCATCATTATAATATCACCAGATCTATATGTTTATCAATCTTCTTTTATATTCTTGCTCCAAAACACCTTTGAGTTTGTTCTGGGAGTGTTAGTACCGTTCTGTTACAGGTTTTCCTCATAAACATTACAACCATTAGCTTGAATTGCGTAGGGACATAAACTCATTTTAGTTGATTAATTACAGGTTAGTTTACTCGTATTTTTGTTCTTTAGTTAGTTTATTTGTCAATGAAATAAGAATACCTTAAATTAGCTTTGAATGTTAACCTGTTATTATTTCAATTGTGTTTGATTAGTATTCTTTAGTTCTTTAGGTTCCAAATATTAAACACAAAACATAAAATGTATGTTCTTTCTTTATCTACTTCATAAGCACTTTAAAAAATTATCTATTTCGCAAGATATCTAGTAAATCTTGCAAGTTGTATAAACTTTGTTCATAACCATATGCACATATCCATATTTATTTTTTGACATTCATAAATGATTAAATTTATATCTTTAGTATAATAACTTCATAGATTAGTTTCATTTCTTTTATTATTTTTAGGACTTTAGTTGGCCAACAGAGCCATTAAACCCGTCAGGTCATTTTATTCCAAACGGCTTGGGTTATTTAGACAACCCTACTCTGAATTTGACCTTCCAGTTGACAGTGTGTCACTTACGCCCATCAACACCACTAGAGATCATCGTTTTGGGTATTCATCGTTAAACTTGGCATCCCCTTTTATTTCATAAATCGATCATAGGATGGATCAATTTCCTTTGTCTATATGATAACAGAAATAGGTGCTTCCTTCAAACCATTCTCATATGATCATAGGCGTAGAACCACACGCTTATCAAATAAGAGACACATTCCATTCTTCCTTTTTAAATCTCTTTACCATATGACCAATGGCGTTAATCAAACGTTAGGCGAGACGAGTGCTTGAGCCCTTATCAATTCAACACTCATGATTCAATCTCCTTAAATGGATGATTGTCGTAACTTTGGCACTTTTCCCTTCGGGTGTTTTAGACTTCCAACCTTTCAAATCTCCTGGAGCGGATTTCACCGAATATATTAGAAAATTCATGTTTACTTCGCGGAACTAGATCAATGGTCAGATTCGATCCTTGGACCTATACTTCATTGCTTAATCCAATGGCCATGATTTAATTAAGCAATGAGATGGATGTCCACCATTTACTCCGTGAATTCGTCTATTATACTTATTCTCTCCTTCCACTTTGTTTTAATCAACTGTTGATTATGCAACCAAACAACAGATCGATGGTCGAGATCTCCTTCGGGTCTCTAGACTTCAGAGATTTCGAGTCTCAACCCCTTCTTTCCTCTGGAGTGGTCACCTGTTGAGTAAGTCATAAACGGTGGATACCGCTTACTGTCAGTTAACGCTTCCACTTACAATATCCTTCCAATGTAATAGATTGACGAACAAGAATTCTCTCAAAGTGATCTTCAGATCAGATGTCTCGTGTCGAATTTGGGACTTCGACATTCGAGACTTCGGGACTTTGAGCAAGTGTTGGTGGTAAAACTCCCAAATAAAAAATCCTATAGTGACGTAACTTTCTTACGTCACTTGATGACATGTCACGAGATGATTAGTTTCCATGTGTCACTCAGATTCATGATTCACACGTACCTAAAATTCTAAATCAACTTGACACTTGTCATTGTCTGATTGTGCCATGTCTCCTTATTGATGTAGTTTTGATGACGTGGATCTCTTGATGTGGCACATGTTGATCTCTTTGATCTAACAATCAGGATAGTATCGAAGGGTATCTTAGATTGAAAACTAAGAGAGACTTCAGACCTTCATCCTTTGGGACTTTTGACATTTCCTGGTGGTGAAACTCCTGAAGAAATTCTCCCAGAGTGATGTAACTTGCTTACGTCAGTTGTTGACATGGCATGAGATCATTTCCTATTGACGATTGTCATCATCTGATTATTCCATGTGTATGTGTTGACATGGTCTGCCACACTTCCTTATTGATGTGGCCTGTTGACATTGATATCCCATACATCCTTCATGACGTGTTCTATTGATGTGGTATGCCACATGTCCTAGTAGACATGGTTTGCTACATGTCTTTGTTGACATGGTCT
The DNA here is from genome assembly GCA_009831015.1 of Picea engelmannii. NCBI lineage: Eukaryota > Viridiplantae > Streptophyta > Pinopsida > Pinales > Pinaceae > Picea > Picea engelmannii. The sequence continues at coordinate 1,679,635 of ML787649.1, read as the reverse complement.
GCTGACCAACAAACTTGATCCAACAATCATCATATGTCCTCCAAATCCGATGGCCGTTATTCATTTCGGATTTTGGGCTTCAGATAATTCAAATATCAAATTGAATTCTTGACGTGAGATTTCTCCGAAGCGTAACCTCCTCGTATATTTATACCTGAAACAAATGTTGTTAATTGATTAGGATCTTAGATCAATGACTCAATATTTCTGTGATTTAGTTGTGCTATCTTATCTTGTCCTTCCACTTAGAATGATCAAACAACTAACGAAAATTCACATAAATGAGATCTCAGATCTTATCTCGCTTATCCTATCCTTCCACTCGAAAATGATCTGATGGCTGACGGGAATTTAGGTTTGATCCGACGGTTGGCCATTCGGATAATAAAACTCTCATCCCTTTTACCTCGCTTATCCTATCCTTCCACGATCACAGATGATTGCGGAACCACAACTTGCGAGTGATTTAACTTGTTACCCAAACTCCACAATTGGAAGTTTTGCGCTGTTGACGAGTCAACCACAATAATCAATCTTCAAAGATATAAGATCTGACGATCTTTACTAATTGCGGGATTGGAACTAGCGCAATATTTAATTCTCCTTTCGATATCTGCAATTTATCCCTACCGTTGATCTGGTGATTGCGCATCCGACGATCATGACTTAATCTGAGTTAAACTGATCACTTGTTGGATCAACAATAGTCGTCGATATCCAAGTCTATGAGATCTAACGATCTAGACCAGTTGCAGGATTAGAACTAGCGGGTTGTTTAATTCTTCTTTCGCTCCACGCAATTCATCCCTGCCATTGATATGGCTTGCAGATCTCACGGTTGCGACCCTCCAGTGGTCCTAAATCTCACAGTCACTCATATGACTGACATCTATAATATGAGACGGTCAACATGGTCAATTTCTTGATTGGACGATTGTTGAGGCTTCTCACTTTGATCAGATCACTACTGAGGCTTCTCACTTTGATCTTACGCTTTTGATTTCGAGATTTGACCTCTGCACACTATTCTCTCCTCCTCCCGAGCTTATGCTTTTGATCTTCCGTATATTTTTTTCTCCTCCCCTTGAGATTTTATCATAGGAACATTTTTTATCTTATCGTGATCAATAACAATCATGAATTGCTTCATACTGTTTGCTTCTTCCACAAATTGATATACTGTGCAATAAGCTCTTCCTTCTGAACTTTGATATTCATTTTCTTCTATACTGTGTTTTCCCTTCTGATCTTTGGTCTTCATATTGTTCACTTCTTCGGCTAACTGATATATTGTTGACATCAATGTCAATCTCATCTATGGTAAATGATAATTCATTATAACAACAAATCATCACATCGACTGTTGACATCAATGAAAATATTTCCAATAGAAACTCCCTGGTTTTGACCTACGATCACGCGTCTTTGTCCCTCATCATCGACCAATATTAATCGTTTCGTCTTACAGTTGAGTATCGCCTCATGTGATTCCAACTAGTACAAACCGATCACGACATCATAAGATCCTAATATCGTGACGTACAAGTTGTCCCTAGTGAAAAACTCTCTCAAGTTAAGGCTACAGCCCGTAACCTTCCCAACAACCTTTTGTTTGGCTCCAAAATCCATTTCTACAAAGATAAATTCATCATGTTTGACTGACTTTACCTTAATTATTTTTAGCGCTACCCCATAAATGAAACTCTATGTAGCACTTGTATATATAAAAATACTAAGGGTATGTTCAACGAATATACCTTACGTCTCAAGCACATTCGACTGGTGCTCTTTCTGGCAGTTATTCACCATTGCATGAATCTGATGGGCCTTGCTGAAATCTCCCACGATAGTGGTTCCGACTAATCTAGATTCTCTGGTCCTCTCCAATGGGCAGTCATGCTGGTAATTGTTCAAATAATGTAAATGTGAAGAGCATTCTTATTATTATTTTATTATTGGATTAATCCCCATTGAGGATTAATCATGTCGGTAATTGTATAAGGACCAAATCCCCTTTTGCGGATTTGTCATCGGACAATTACAAAGGGAAATATAAGAAGTCGGCCCCAACATTTATTATGGAAGACACAAAATTAATTAAAGGTGGGTTTACCCACCCAGAGTGAGAGGTCGGCCTTGCTAGTTGTGACCTTTCACACGTGCCAGTCTTGTATAAATAAGAGGCTAGCGCCTCACTTCAAACACACAACTCACTTGCTCATTCTCTTATGAGGCAAGTTGCAATTACCAGTTGGAGAGAGGGAGAAGGGTGGTGCATCTCTTGGAGAGGACTATCTGTATTGGTTTGAGTTATCTCTTGAACATTGTATAAGCTATTTATGATAAGGAAGTTTTTGCTAGGTTTTCTTCCCCTAGAGGGTTTCCCAGGATAAATGTTGTGTCTCTTGTGAATGTGTATTTCTCAGTGATCTTGTTCTTATGATGCTATTATCTATTGAAATGCAAAGAACCATAATAATGGCATCAAAATTAACATGGTATCAGAGCCAACGTAAAGGAAGCACAATTTGCAAGAGGAAAAACGTCACTGTTACCGTACCCAAAAATTAGGGTTTTACAAAAGTGAGTATTTCTAGCTCCCTAACCTCCTAGAAAGTTGCACCCTCCCCCAAGGATCATTTTGGCATTTAGAGTGAACCTTTTCAGTGGCTAGATCTTCCGAAAAGTGAAACCTTAGTTTCACAAAGTACCAGAAAATCAGAAAACCAAAGTACCAGAAGTACTAGAAGTACCAGAGTACTAGAAGTACCAGAAAACCAGAAGCACCAGTCCAGAAATCCACAGATCAAGTTTGGGGGGGTAAAAGTTGAATTTTCAAAATTTTGACTGCAACAGCTAACTCACCTCAGCCTAGCGCATCTATCCCCTGGATCAGAATTTCAAAATTAGAAGTTTGAAAAATTAGGGTTTCCTCATAAAACCCTAAGTTGCAGTTGCAGTTGCAGTCTAAGAACCAATTGCAGTTGCAGTACTAGTTGCAGTTGCAGCCGTAGAACCGGTTGCAATCACTCTTGAAGTTTTTGGTAATGATTACCGCTGCTACAAGATGGAGCCACTACCTGCAAATGTTATCCGAGGTATGTACTCACATATGGTTAATGGTTAAACCCTAAAGAGT
>ML787649.1:1665668-1676446 GCA_009831015.1 Picea engelmannii | reverse complement strand
ATTTGTTATGAAATTATCTTGATCAGTGTTGCATGTTGAAGCTATGATCAAATCATTAGAAGGATTAAAAGTTGATCATAGAGCTTATCCTCTAACCTAACCTTTTGTCAAGATAGCATATTGTCTTAGTACAATAGACAGGTACTCGTCACTTGAGTGAAGGAGACCTGGAAGAAAAGCAGGAACTCACTCTTGAGGACAAGGCTCCAGGTTTGATTAATCAAGATTCAAAGGTACACATAACAAGATAATGACTTTAGTTGAGATAGAAATCGTCGTAAAGTATTATACTTGATAACATGTGAGAATACTTTGTCTGATATGACTAACACCTCCTCTAGGAGAAACCTCGTGTGTTAGTTTCAGATTGCCATGGAATAATGCTTGGTCACAACACTAAGAGAGTGTTGACCTCATTTTGTATTGTATTCCTTACCTTTAATCTTTGCTAAATTATAAGTAATAAGCTCTAAAGGAGCTACTGTGATGATTGTGAGTGCTATTGCTTTATATTATCAAGAAGGATATTATTCTTGCTTGTTGTTTTGTTGACCTTGCTCCAAGTCACATGAGGAAGCTATAGTGAAGGTTTCAGAAGGCAACGTGCTAAAGAATAAATCATAAATGAAGCAATCATCAGTGGAAAAGAAGAAGGTGGGTCACTCAGAAGCTGCCATGACCCACTCTATTGAAGAATCCATGTGAAATCTAGAAGATTATATCACATCAACTACAAGGCGCTACCATACATATGCAAAGTTGTCACAGGTTTACCAGAACTCAAAGGTGACCATGAAGGCGTATGTGATGGATGTGCACAAGGGAAGAATGACAAGAACCTGTTTTCGAAGAGGGACAACAAGGCAGAAGGAGTCCTAGAACTCATTCATTCAGATATATGTTGCCAAATGCCATCATCCTCCAATAATGGGTATGTATACTATGTATCATTCATTAATGATTATTCTCATAAAAGACCTGGATATATTTGAAGTATTCAACAAGATCAAGGAATTCAAAGCCTTGATAAGAGAACCCTTCAATAAGGAATATTAAGATACTCATGTCAGATAATGGAGGAAAATATACCTCAAAAGAATTCATGAATATCTGCAAATATGTCGGGATCAAGATCCCCAACAAAATGGTGTAGATGAACGAAAGAACAGAACCATGCTGGAAGCTGTGAAGATCAAGATCTTCCTATGTGCTTATGGGAAGAAGTAGCAATGACAACTGCTTATGTGCAGAACCGATTGCCCCATAGTGCACTTGGGCTCAAGACACCAGAAGAGATGTTCACCAGAAAGAAGCCAGAGGTAAGCCATCTCAAAATATTTGGTTGTCCAGTATTTATTCATATACTGAAAGAGAAAAGAAACAAGTTGGAACCCTTTGGAAAGAAGGGTATATTTGTGGGATATTGTGAGGTATCCAAGGCCTTCAAAATTTACATACCTGGTCACCGCCATATTGAGATCAGCAAGGACGCGAGCTTTGATGAAGAAGTAGCACTTAAGAAATCGATAAGATGCCAGCTTGAAGAGGTATATGAAGAGGAACTTGTAAATCCCAGGACTATAGAATCCGTGAGGGAAGTTCCTAGAGTTGCAGAACCTGTAAGGGAAGTCGTAACTTCCCTAGATGAGGAGACTCCTGAAGATCATGATATAACAAAAGTTCAATAACCTCCTCAAATGACCTTCTCCCATAAAAGAGAGCCTGCTTGGGTAAGAGAGATTATTCAATATGGAGAGAAGTATGGTGTTCCAGAAGGAACCACGAGACAGGTGAAGAGACCAAAGCCATTCTCCAGTTACACGGATTTGATGTGAAATATACTTGATGAAGAACCCACATGCTTTGAAGAAGCCATCCAAAAGAAGGAATGGGTGTATTCCATGATAGAGGAATACCAATCCATAATAAAGAATGATGTATGGGAAATAGTTCCCAGACCAAAAAGTAAGAATGTGATATCATCAAAATGGATCTTCAAAATAAAACATGTTGCTGATGGAAGTATTGAGAAATATAAAGCAAGATTTGTTGCTCGTGGCTTTTCCCATAAGGAAGGTATCGACTATGAAGAGACATTCACTCCTATGTCGAGATACACTTCAATTAGAACCATTATAGCTCTTGCTTCCAATATGAAATGGAAGCTGCACCAGATGACAACTTTCCTGAATGGTGTCATCGAAGAGGAAGTGTATAGAGAGAAACCCCAAGGATTTGAGATTGAAGAAATGAAGTCTCATGTCTGTCGTTTGAATAAAGCCTTCTACGGATTGAAGCAAGCTCCCAGAGCTTGGTATGGCCATATAGACAGTTTCTTGATGAGCTTGGGCTTTACCAAGAGTAAAGCAGACTCAAATCTCTACTTCAAGATTATGGATAATGAACCAATAATATTACTACTGTACGTGGATGACTTATTCTTGACTGGATAAGAAAATCTCATCGATGAATGTAATAAGAGACTTTCCATAGAATTTGAAATGAAAGACCTTGGCCTAATGCATTACTTCTCAGGTCTTGAGTTATGGCAGATTCCAAAGAGAATCTTCCTTAACCAGGGGAAGTACACGGTCGAAATCTTAAAGAGATTCAACATGATAGAATGCAAGTCCATGAATACACCCATGGAAGAAAAGCTGAAGTTGTTGGTCGATACTTCGTCATACTTGATAGATGCCACTCTGTACAGACAGATTATTAGATCGTTGATGTACCTGATGAACACCAGACCAGACATTTGTTTTGTAGTGAACACCTTGAGTCAGTTTCTAGTAGAGCCCAGATGTGTTCATTTGGTGGCTGCAAAACATGTGATGAGGTACCTTAAAGGTACAATGGATTATGGTCTCAGATATGATGGAGATCATGACTTCACATTGAGTGGATATATTGATGCAGATTGGGCAAGAAGCGTTGCTGACAGAAAAAGCACTTTTGGATGTTGTTTCAGTTTGGGATCAGCCATGATCTCGTGGCAGAGTAGGAAGCAATCCAGTATTTCTCTCAGAAGAGCGGAAGCAGAGTACATTGCCGCATGTTCTGCTAGCTACGAAGCTCTATGGCTTCGAAAGTTGTTGACAAGCCTATTTGATTTGGAGATGAAATCAACCACGATTCTATGTGACAATCAAGGCAGCATTAAAATGATAGAGAATCCTATGTTCCACGACAGGTCGAAGTACATAGAGATCCACTATTATTTCATCTGCGACATGGTACAGAGAGGAGCCTTGAAGCTCCAGTACATTAGCACAAATGAACAGGTTGTTGATGTGTTGACTAAGCCTCTATCTCATGTAAAGCTTGAACACTTCTGAGATAAGATTGGTATTGTCTGAAAGGACTCTCCTTGAAAGGGGGAGTATATGTATTCCTTGCTTCTGACCTCGTTGTTAGACATAAATAAAGATGATTCATGCTTCTGACCTAGTTGTTAGACGTAAATCATGACGTCATTGATTCCTTGCTTCCGACCTACTTGTTAGACGTAAAGCAAGATGATTCCTCGCTTATGACCTCATTGTTAGACGTAAAGAGAAAAGTTGATGTGTTTCTTGCTTCTGACCTCGTTGTTAGACGTAAAGCAAGATGAGTCATGCTTCTGACCTAGTTGTTAGACGTAAAGCATGATGTTGTAATTCCTTGCTTCTGACCTAGTTGTTAGACGTAAAGCGAGATGATGTTGCTACATGCTTCTGACCTAGTTTTTAGACGTAAAGAAAGATGTGACTGACATTGAGCTACCAACTTAATTGCTGTGACATTGAGCTAGTGCAGTACTGTGATGTGTCAGCCTAGTGCTGTGATGAGGTATCATTTTTAGTGATACATACTTGATGCAGATGATGATAGCATTCTTTTGAGAATGATGATGTTGCTGATGAAGAAAACTTTCGATGACTCGTAAATGTGCTAGACAATGTTTCAAAATGATATTGACGATATTGTCCTCCAAATGCCACTGATGATGCAGACCTCTCTCGCCTAATGCTGATGAAGAATAACCTTCTTGTTAAGGGGGAGTGTTGAAATAATGTAACTGCGAAGAGAATTCTTATTATTATTTTATTATTGGATTAATCCCCATTGAGGATTAATCATGTCGGTAATTGTATAAGGACCAAATCCCCTTTTGCGTATTGGTCATCGGACAATTACAAAGGGAAAAATAAGAAGTCAGCCCCAACAATTATTATGGAAGACCCAGAATTAATTAAAGGTGGGTTTACCCACCCAGAGTGAGAGGTTGGCCCTTCCAGTTGTGACCTTTCACACGTGCCAGTCTTGTATAAATAAGAGGCTAGCGCCTCACTTCAAACACACAACTCACTTGCTCATTCTCTTATGAGGCAAGATGCAATTACCAGTTGGAGAGAGGGAGAAGGGTGGCACATCTCTTGGAGAGGACTATCTGTATTGGTTTGATTTATCTCTTGAACATTGTATAAGCTATTTATGATAAGGAAGTTTTTGTTGGGTTTTCATCCCCTAGAGGGTTTCCCAGGATAAATGTTGTGTCTCTTATGAATGTGTATTTCTCAGTGATCTTGTTCTTATGATGCTCTTATCTATTGAAATGCAAAGAACTATAATAATGGCATAAACATTAATAGTAATGTCATTCCCCACATGTCCAAAACCCTTTCTTTAGTCCAGTACTCCTGGTACCCGAAGTGGAAGCTGACAACCCACTGGCCTGAAACCCTTGTATGTTCTGTTGAATATGCTTAAAATGTTATCATTGTGATCGATGTTGTTGTTGGTGTTGTGGTCCTCTCTAAGGAGTCTTCTACTGAGGCATTGTTAATCGAGGTGAAGTGAAAGTGGATCCTCTATGAAGGCCGCCATATCCTAGTGAATGTCTATCTAGTGTCTGATGCTACTGCACACTAGATGACACCTTCTTTGTTGGTATCACTGGAATCCTTCTATGAACCCTGCTGATAAGCTCCTTCTCTGTTATGAGCGCCTTCTAGACAACATCATGCAATCTTTGAGGCATCATAATCCTAACCCTTTTAGGAATACTGACATTAAGTCCAAACAAGAACCTGTTGAACTTAAGTTTCTAGGTATTTAGGTGTGGATCATACCAAAGAAGATCCATAAAACAGGTCTCATACTCTGCCACCGTACAACCGCCCTCTCTCAAGGCATTGAAATTTTTGATATGATGCTCAATAAATTCCTCTAATAGATATTGTAGGCATAGGGGCAGACCCAAGGTTCAAGGCTACAACAACACACCAACAAATCCCTAACTACCAGCTCTTTTGGAAACACCTATGAAGTAGATGAAGGCCCACCCAAGGTAGAGGCAGTGGTGGTTGCAAGACTAAGGTGTCATAAACCTTAGTTGGGACATAGATATGTGATTACACTACTTAATAAATCACTTAGCACCATTAGTTCCTCAATATGTAATCAATATCCACTTCGCTGATAAAACAGGGCTTCGCAACATCCACACTAATCTAATGTATTTAAGCATTTAGCATAGGTAAATAGATCAGATCGAGCAGATCAAGCACTAAGCATGGCTATATATATGACATATAACATTCTCACATACAATAAGCACAAATAATAAATAGAGCTATCTAAATACATCAAAGAACTTAGCAAATCCTTCTTCCTTGCGTTACAACACTAAGCCTTCCACAATTTTCTACAAGGGCCTGCACTTAGCTCTGCAAGTCTCTTACAATTATGCACTAAGCACTTATAGATTCTACTTTCATTTAGAATAAATTCACATCACATAGATGCATCGCTACTTCTATATTTCCTAAGAATCTATTTATATACAAAATAAGCCTAAACATGGGTAAACCCATGGGCTGATGTCCCATTCCCATTACATATTCACACATCCCAAAAAGGATCCAAAATGGGGCCGAGATCCTGTGATATTTGCTTCATCTTACGCTCCTCCTTAGATAGGCTGTCGAAGTCCCAAAATAGGTCAAAATGACCAAGAATCTCCCAAAACTTGGTCAAGGACCAACAAGCCCCCAACACTCACCTATGACTTGTCTCGAGTCACTCTGCTATGATAAGTTCCGCTTCGAACGCCTCGAGTTTGGCTTGAGCTACTTCGACTTGTTGCTTTTCTATGGTCTCTTACTCAGCGAACTCCTGGATCACTGTGTCATTCACTAGCCCTTCTAGGTGTTGTTCTACTGTAGTGACAACTTGTTCTAGTTCTTCTCCTCGTCTTTCAACCTCTGTGAACAATTGGAAAGCCTTATCTTGCACAGGTTGGAATCGTTGAGTTATTTCCATAACTTTTCTCTGGATTGTATGGATATACTTTTGGGTGGTGCATTGCTCTTGAGATATATTCATTTTATCTACAACTGACAGGGCCTTCAACTACGCCTATAGTGTTTATGTGTGCTTCTTCACTTCCTGGAGCTGCGACTCCATTGCCTGCAATTTCAGATTCTCATGGAGCTGCTCATATGTTTAGGCACTGCGATTACTCATATGCTTGCACTCCAGGGCAAGAGATTTCAGTCTCTCAACTGCGCTCCTGGCAGTTGCTTCCCTTTGATCTCTTACATCTTGCGGGGTCTCAGGCACTGCACGTAGCTCCAAATCTGCTATGTGTTGTTGTAGTTTTTGAATCACTACTTCAAGTTGTGCCACCTATTGTGGGACTCTCTCTTCGGTCTTTACTTCGATAACTATCACAGAGCGAAGTGCTCTGTTGACCCTTTTATTTACTTCGAGTTTCTCCATGAGCAATTGTTCCTTGCTTTGCTGCAGTTGTTCTCTTTCTTCATCCCACTTCACTTGGACAACAAGATTTTCCCATTATACAAAACTGCGTTGCTCTATAAGGTCTTCTTGTACTTGTGCTAAATCCTAGGTGGCTTGCACTATTTCCTCCTTTTCAAGTTGAAGGTGAGCTTCGACTGTATCATCAATTCAGTGGAGTTGAGCTGACTCATCTCCCAGTTCTGGTGTTTCCAATGGCAGAGGCGCACTGGAAACTGCACGTATGGATTGTAGTGCTTGCTACACCCCTTGAAGTTTAATATTAATTCAATTGTATATCTCTTCCTGTTGAACCTCTTGCTTCTTTTCTACCTCCAGCGAAGCATCGTTCAGGGCTGCTACGATGAAATCGAAGTCATCTGTGGTAAGGGTAGTCTGCATCTTGGTCATAGAGGCTTTCAATTTCTTCTGAGAAGAAGGCTTCGGGGGGGAAACCTTCCTTTTATTTGAGGGATCCTCCTTGTCTCTATTTGGTGTAACCTTGCCTTTCTTATATTCAACTTATGTGCCATCTATATCTCTACCATATCCTCCTTCCAAATGTGATATGGAAGCAATCTTAATTGAGGTACTATTTACATCTTGGGCTTCTTCATTTTTCTTTTTCTTTCTCGGTCGAGGTGTATCATGCGTTGCTTCTAGACTGTCAATGTCAGACATCTCCACAGGATCTACTAGAATGAGGAGGTTAGCTGACCAGTCTTTAGTAATCTCTTCTGAGTCTTCCTTTGTCATCTTGTAGTAAGACTAAAGTTTCTTCTTGTTCTTGTCAGTGCTCACTGTAATATAAATGAAATGGTGGTCCACGTTGAATTTCATTAAAGGCTGAAACTTGTGGAGAGTATTTGGCGTGATGCGAGGCTCGGATGGGATGGTTGTTTTTAGCTGGTTGTAATATGTGTGGAATACAAAATTTGACCATCATTGCTTGTTCATGTCACTGGAATACCACATTGTAATGAAATTCCTGGCCAGAGATTCAAAGGACTCGATGTCCAGGAAGGTCGCACCTTCCGACATCTCCCATGTGATGAAAGCGATCAGGATTAGAAGTCAGCTGAAGTGGAACTCATATCCTTCATCTTTCTCTTCCCTGCAGTCCAGTTCCAACTGGTTCACAAGGTACTTCCCCCAATTCATTTGTAGGCCCTCCGTGCACTTTCCTGTGAGGTCGACTACAAAACTAGTCACTTGGGTGGGTCGGTTCTTGTAGACTAAATTTCCTGCAATCAAATGACAGGCAAGGCGCACTACGTCGCTCTGGATAGAAGCTACCTTGTGGCTTTGCATTACCTTCTTGACATCTCCATAAGTGTCTTGATCCTTTGTGAGAGAGCGCATTCCATGGATTTTCTAGGATATAAATCATGTGGTTCAGGTCCTTGCATGCTAAGCCCGATGATTTGATTTATCAACGTCAGATCCACTGTTATATGTCAGTTTAACCACAAGTATCTTCCATTATAACAGGACAACAACAGCTTGATGCATGCATTCACTTCTTGGTGCCTTTTGAAGTGAGGAATCTTCATGACATTGATCAGTTTGGACTGCATGAGGTTCATATTCCATGACTGGGGAACTATATTTGAATTTTTTCCCTTTGTTCTGGTCAGGTACTTATGTGGGACGAGCATGTTGTATACCTTCCTATCGCCGAGGTTGAAGTCGCTAAACTTCAATGATGAAATATTTTCTTGATCTACGTGATCTGTGTGTATCCCTTTCGGGAGGTACACAATGACCAAAGCGTACTCAAATTCCCTGGGCACACTATCTCTAATGATTGCATCACTCAGAGGTGGTAGATAAGCGGGTAAAATGCTCAGGATCAACTTAGCATTCACAAGATCGTCTTTGTGCTTGGTTTTATTTTCATCGATTGGCCGGGATGGTCTGACTCGAGCATTGGACAGAGAGGTTGGGAATCCTCTCATGGATGATGCTTGTATACCTATGGATAATCCTCTCTCCAACATGACTCTTTTAGTCATCAGGTCGATCAAAACTTCTTCAACAACTTTCTCTGCGGCACTCAATTCTTTCGACATATGCACTCGGAGTGAACAATCGCGGGTTTGGGGAACAAATTAGACACAGTACTGAGATATATAGAAAGAGTACGATGACCACTGTATAAAATTGGATTAGTCTACAGGTTCAAATTCTCAATTGGAAAAAGTATTCTCGGTGCGTGGCGCGGGAGGATAAATAGGGAACTTGACAACGATTCGTTTTGCAACGGGTATGAGCCTCCATTAACTCTTGTTCTGTTAAGCCCTAATATTGGCTCATTACCCCTTAATTGGGGCATATTATATTAGTAATGTTATTTTATTTATGTCGGCTTTAGGCCATTAGTTGTAATTATACCTCCTAGTCTCCTATATATACGAAGGAGACATTTTCATTTTGAATCATTTTGTACCTGAACATTTAAGTGGGGGAAATGAGATTGCCTCCTTGAAGTGGCCTATTATATAAAATTATCTCTTTTTCAAGGCATTGAGTACTTTTTCTGAGGTTTTTCTATGCTATATTGATATTTGGTTCTTAACATATGGTATTAGAGCTCAAGGTCTTAGGGTTTCGCTGCTACATCTGATACACCTTGGAATTTTCACTATAACTTTGTTTCTACAATGTTTCAGAAGGAACGGTTTGGGGGATATTTAGTAGATGTCTCAAGGTACGTTGGGTTCAAAATTCAGCTCCCGAGGCCTTATACGTTTGAAGATACATCTTGTACAAGATAGGGTTATGGAATCATCCTGAACTGATTCATTGCAGAATTTTTGCTATAAAACAATTTTTGTAATGTTCCAGACCCTGAACTCCAGAGGCTATTTACATAAATTAGTAATGTATTTGTGGTAAAAATTTCATCTTCTAGGTCATCTAAAATTTGTAGATACACCTTGTGTAAGATAGGGTATCTGACTAGTCCTATTGATTAGTCTCAAGAAGGTGTTCTAGATAAAACAATCATAACTTCTTCCTAGAGTATCCAAATTGAGTGGGACTAGTTTCATTGGATTGTGGACAGCATTTAGTATTTTTGGTGCAAGTTTCAAAATTTATATCAATTATTTTGTGCGGGGCATGCTATACAAGTGAGATCTCCTGGAAAGGCCAAAAATCGACAAATTGTGGGGATGTTACCGTAAATTCCACTTGGCACATCCAATTTTGATCAAACGTATGGCATTGCAGAGAAGAAATATCAGAGAACTACATAAAAGAAAGTTTCATACCCAGAAGGGATGAAACTTGGGAGATACAACAGAAGAAATATTGTCTAGAAGAACCACCTCAAAATCAAGGTTCAAAAGTATACTTGGCCAACATGCCACCCAAAAAGGGAACTTCTACACCAAATAAGCCTCCAGAAAATCCTACTTGGACTCTTGATGAAGGTGAAGAAATGTGTAGGGACATAAATGATTTACAAAAGAAGATAGTAACAAAAGATGAACTATAAGAGATGATGGAGGGTTTAAAAGGGGAGATCATGGAAGTATTGAAAAATTTTGTAACAGAGAAGACACCTGAAAGTGAAAATGCATCCCATGAAATTAATGATGAGGAAACAAGGAAGGTGAATCAATAATGGAGAAACTCCAACATTGGTTTGAATACCAACCACGTTCCTAATATTGATATGAGGAAGTTTGATGGCAAGGACCCAATCACATGGATACTTCAGATGGAGCAATTATTTGATCTCCATAATGTGCCACATACACAAAGGGTACGAATTGCTTCTTTATATTTAGAACCTAATCAATTTGTATGGTATCAATGGCTTTGTTCTCGCAAATCACTCGTCATTAGGACAATTTTCACGGAAGAAATGATAGCACACTATGAGGATACAAGGAGCAATACCTTCTTTAGCCAATTGATAAATCTCAAGCAAAAGGGTTCAGTTACCGAGCACATTGAGAACTTCCAAAGATTGAATATAAAGGTAA
>ML787649.1:1631431-1657883 GCA_009831015.1 Picea engelmannii | reverse complement strand
TCTTCTCCATTTATACTCTCTGCATCATGTCCCTTTCATGCAACCTTCCTCTGCTGTGTATTTCTACTCCTGTGCTCTGCCTCCTTGCTCACACTTCAATCCTTCTACACAGCGACCACAACAATTCTAACAACAATGGCAACGCCCACCTCATCTCTTCTCTGCACTATATACTTATAGTTTCTGTGCACCTTATGCATGCAATGTGCGCATGTCCTTTGTATGCTCACACCGTGCCCATATCCTCCACCTCTCGAGTGCTCTGCCTGATACCCATAGTAACTCTTCAGCTTCTCTGGCCCATTTCACACACGTTCAGCATCACTGGGTGTTATGCTGAGATTCCTCAGCCTCTCTGGCAGTTGAGACTCTTCGTCTTCTCTCTAATAGTCGAACTCACTGTATCGTGCCTCAGTAGCCCTCCGATCATTCCTTGATCCAACGGTTCAGATCAAATCAGGATTTCATATATCGCGATTTCGGCACTTTCGATGACATAATCTTTATGTCCACGGGAGTCGCAATTTCCCGATTCACGATGTGCTTCAACCCTCCTGGCTGAGCCCTGGTCCATGTGACCGTTACCCGTGACCACATCCTTATCTCTGACAGCTGGCCTCCACTACACCACCTTTCTCCTTCGCTGCTGTGGTGACATCTGGCCCCCACTCATCGGGGTTTTGTGGATCGCGATTCTGACTTGCAAAAAACTCTTGTCAACGGAATCCCCGATTTCCCGATGAACAAAATGTCGACGGCGCCTTGATCTTCGACACCTGTCCCTCAGATGGATGGTCCCGATCCCTTTGAGATTTCGAGAGTTTCGATATCAAGTGACTTTGTCATTTCAAAGTCCCGATCGTCGATGCCCCATGCAGATAATCAACGGTCCAGATTACTTCTAAATTTATGGCTGCGATTAAATCGCGAAATCGCATATCGCGAAATCGGGGTTTCTGATGTCAAGTGACTTTGTCATTCCAAAGTCCCGATCCCCGATACTCCATGCATATAATCAACGGTCCAGATCACTTCTAAATCTACGGCTGTGATTAAATCGCGAAATCGCATATCGCGATTTCGGGGTTCTTGATGTCAAGTGATTTTGGTATTTCAAAGTCGCGATTGTCGATGCCTCTGCTGACGTCACATGTGGTTTGCCACGTGTTAGATCCTGCCATGTGTCACTCTGATTCGTGACTTACATAAGCTTGAAGTGTTGAATCTGCCTGACACATGTCATTACCTGGATGTGCCACGTGTCCCTATCTGACGTGGTCTGTTGACGTGTGTTGGATCGACGGTCTAGATCACTTGTTATCCAATGGATGTGATTAACTCGTGAAATCGCATATTACGATTTCGAGGTTTTCGTTGTCAAGTGTTCTCTGCATATTGAAATCGCGATCCTCGAAACTCCGATGACTACGCTCCTGGTCCATATGACCATTATCCTCATGACCGTAACCAAACCTTCACTCCCTTTAAAGACCTTGCAGGTTCCCATTGATCCAATGGTGGTCGAGTCCCTGCGCTCAGATCTGACGGCTAAGACCTGTCCTCCTATCGAGCTTCTCCCGGTGGCGCCCGATCGCTGCCATGCATCCTTCCAAATAGAGGGTCCTGATTATGTCGGGATTTCACCTTGGCTTTTCCCGATGGTAAACCTCGTACAACTTCTGTCTGATCTGACGACCCTCGTTCTTTCGGGAAATTTGAATGAGATCTTGTGGTTGTGGATCTCTATCTTCCTTCTCTCCTGCAAATTCCTGTACTTTGAGCTTTTCCTTTGCTGCGTGCGTTTTCTTCAATGTTGTTCCTCCTGATCTTTCACGTCTGAATCCCCAAGGGATTTTTATCCTTCTTATCCTACCATCTCCACTACTGTACTTGCCATCAATGACAAGTCTATGATGCCTGTAAAACATGCCAACAATCCTTTGTACATTATTCCTGCACCCATGCCATCTTCATTGCTGTACTTTCCATCAATGACAAGCATATGCTACTTGTTAAACATTTCCAACAGTAGAAGGTCCCTTTTTTGGTGGCATGTTGGCTAAGTATCACTTTTGAATCTTGATTTTGAGGCGGTTCTTCTAGACAACATTTATTCTGTTCTATTTCCCAAGTTTCATTCCTTCTAGGTATGACACTTTATTTTAGGTAGTTCTCTAATATTTATTCTCTACAATGCCATAGGTCTGATCAAAATTGGATGTGCCAAGTGGAATTTACGGTAACTTCCTCACAACTTGCTGATTTTTGGCCTTTCCAAGAGATCTCACTTGTATAGCATGTCTCACACAAAATAATTAATATCAAAGTCTGAAACTCATAACCAAAATACTACAGACTGTCCATGAACCAATGAATCTAGTCCAACTCAATTTGGATACTCTAGAAAGAAGTTATGATTGTTTTACTTGGAATGGCTTCTTGAGACTAGTCAATAGGACTAGTTAGATACCCTATCTTACACAAGGTGTATCTACAAATTTAATATGACCCAGAAGATGAAACTTTTACCAAAAATACATTTCTAATTTCGGTAAATGGACTCTGGAGCTCAAGTTCTGAAACGTTACAGACAATTTTTTATAGAGAAAATTCCACAATGACTCATTTCAGGATGATTCCAGAACCCTATGTTGTACAGGTTGTATCTCCGAAAGTATAAGGCCTCAGGAGATGATGTTTGAACCCAATGTACCTTGATCTGTCTACTAAATTTCCACCAAGCCTTTCCTTTTGAAACATTGTAGAAAAAATGTTATAGCGAAAATTCCACGGTGTCTCAGATGTAGCAGCGAAACCCCAAGACCTTGAGCTCTGATACCATATGTTAAGAACCAAACATCAATATAACATAGAAAAACCTTTGGAAAAGTACTCAATGCCTTGAAAAAGAGATAATTTTAGATAATAAGCCTCTTCGAGGGGGCAACCTCCTTTTACCCCACTTAAATGTTCAAGTACAAGATGATTCAAAATGAAAATGTCTCCTTGGTAGATATGGGAGACTAGGAGGTATAATTACAACTAATGGCCTAAATCCGACATAAATAAACTAACATTACTAATATAATATGCCCCAATTAAGGGGTAATGATCCAATATTAGGGCTTAACATATAGAGAGAACAATGCTCTTTCTTCTAAAACACCTAAACCTACAAGGTTGACAGCTCAACAATTGGAGGAAAGAAAAGAAAAAGGTTTATGCTTTAATTGTGACAACAAGTACAGTAAGGGACATAAGTGTGGTGAGAATAAATTATTCTACATATATTGTGAAGAGGAAGAAGAACAAGAACAAGAACAAGAACAAGAACAAGAACCATCTCAAGATGAAAACGTAGAAGCAATTTCGTCTAAAGAGTTGACTCCCACAATATTGTGTAATGCATTGGCTAGAATTAGCACTCCTCAAACCCTCAAGATCAAAGGATACATCAAAAAGAAAAAGGTAATAGTCCTAATTGATTATGGCAGAACTCATAATTTCATTCACTATAAATTAGCTAAAGATCTCAATTGCTTTGAATATCCAGCACCGGAGTTTCAAGTAATGATTGCAGATGGAGGAACTATCAATTGCTCAGGAAAATGAAATAAGATCAATCTTACTATGGGGGAATATGCAATGAATACTCCAATGATTTCTATACCCATGGGTGGTGCAGATGTTGTACTTGGAATCCAATGGTTAAAATCATTAGGAACAATAGCTTTTAATTTTCAAGAACTTTTCATGAAATTTTCATTAGAAGGAAAATAAATTGAGTTAAGAGGTATCACAAGGAAACCCGGTAAGGTGATAAGCTATAACAACATGACATAATTATTGAGAAAGGGCCATCAAGGCGTTATTGCACAACTATGATCACTAGATGTTCAAAAATCTAAGCCATTTATTCCTCAAGATCTCCAAAGGATCATTAATAAGCATTCCAAAGTATTTGAAGATATTCCTAAAGGTCTTCCACCCACTCGAAATCGTGATCATGAAATTCACCTAATTCCTAAGAGTGATCCTTCTAGCATTAGGCCATACAGATACCCTTACACCCAGAAGAGTGAAATTGAGCTCATGATTGAAGAAATGTTAGAGGCTGGCATTATTAGACCTAGCCAAAGTTCTTACTCTGCACCAGTGGTAATGGTATTCAAGAAAGATAACTCATGGAGTATGTGTCCAGATTATAGAGAGATCAACAAGATCACTATTAAAGATAAGTTTCCCATTCCCATCATTGATGAATTGTTAGATGAACTACCTGGAGCAGTCTATTTCACAAAATTGGATCTCCGTTCAGGGTATCTTCAGATCAGAATGAAGGAAGAAGATATCCCAAAAACAACATTCTGAACTCATGAAGGCCATTATGAATTTTTGGTCATGCCTTTTAGCCTTACAAATGCACCTTCCACATTCCAAGGGTTGAAGAATTCTGTTTTCAAGCCCTTCCTTCGAAAATTTGTGTTAGTATTTTTTGATGATATACTAATCTATAGCAAGTTTTGGGAGGATCATGTGCGACATGTTGACAAGGTGTTACAACTGCTAAAGGAGAAACAACTATATGCCAAACCATCCAAATGTTTTTTTGGAGTAAATGAGGTAGAGTATTTGGGTCATATTGTATCTCATGAAGGTGTCAAGGTATACTCTAACAGGATTAAGGCCATGATGGACTGGCCGATTCCCAAAAGGCCACAAGTTTGTTCGAAACTATGGAAGAATAGCAACACCTTTAACGACACTAACTAAGAAGGATGCATTTTCATGGACTCCATAGGAAACTAAATATTTTGAACAACTTAAAGAGGTGATGTGTAAATATCCTGTCTTGACCACTCCAGACTTCACAAAAACCTTTATTGTGGAATGTGATGCCTCAGGAAATGGAATTGGTGCTATCCTAATGCAAGAAGGAAGGCCCCTGACTTTTGAAAGTAGACCACTCAAGGGAAAGGACTTACACAAACCCATTTATGAGAAGGAAATGATGGCAATACTATATGCATTGAAGAAATGGCATCCTTACCCAATAGGTAGGCACTTCAAGGTCAAAACAGATCATGATAGTCTTAAATACTTCTTGGAACAAAGACTATCTTCAAAAGAACAACAAAAATGGGTAACCGAGATATTGGGTTATGATTTTTAAATCCTCTATATAAAGTTGAAGAAAAATGTTGTGGTACATGCACTCTCAAGAAAGGATGAAGATGTTGAGGCCTTTCTCTGTGCTATCTCGATCATCCAACCCGACTGGATAATAGAAGCAAGGGATAAATGGAAGAATGATGAGAAAGTGTTGACTCTCATTCAAAGGTTGCATAAAGATTCCAATGCATCAGATACATTTACATGGAAAAATGATTCACTATGGTACCAAGATCGCTTATATTTATGTAAGAACTACCAAATCAAACAAAAGGTACTATTGGAATTGCACACCTCTCTAGTAGGACGACACTCAGGATTTTTGAAAACCTACCATAGAGTCAAGAAGGACTTTTTTTGGGATGGCCTTAAAACTGATGTTCAAAGTTTTGTGGCAGAATGTTTGGTTTGCCAACAAAATAAGGTGGAAACAAGTAAGACCCCAAGTCTTTTACAACCATTATCCATCCCAAGTCAGCACTGGGAGAAGGTTTCCATGGATTTCATCATAGGGTTACCAAATTCTGAAGGAAAGAATGTAATCATGGTGATTGTTGATAGGTTGACCAAGTATGCACACTTTTGTGCACTCTCTCATCCCTTCAAAGCTAGTACAATTTCCACCGCATTCATGCATACAGTTCAAAAGCTACATGGAATCCCAAAGATTATTGTAAGTGACAGAGATCCCATCTTCACTGGACATTTTTGGACAGAATTATTTTCTTGTTTGGGTACTCAATTGGCTCATAGCTCATCCTATCATCCTTAATCTCATGGACAAACCGAGATAGTGAAAAATGTCTGGAAGGCTACCTTCATTTCTTTGTCTATGATAAACAAACACAATGGTTCAAATGGTTACCCTTGGCAGAATGGTGGTATAACACTTCCTTTCATACTACAACAAAAATGACACCATTTATGGCACTTTATGGATACCACCCTCCTTCCATCACTTCTTCTCTAAATGAAAAATCTATGGTTCAAGCAGTGGAAGATCACATCGAGAATCAACAACAAGTTCTCCAAATCTTAAAGGACAACCTGACCATGGCACAAAATCGTATGAAACAACAAGCAGATCAACATCGTAGTGAAATAAGTTTTGAATTAGGGGATTGGGTATACAAACAAATGTCCCTCAAGCAAGCCAAGAAGGATAATAAGTTATCACCAAAGTACTATGGCACTTATAAGGTGTTGCAAAATATTGGTACTATGGTATACAAATTGGAGTTTCCTGCATCTTCATGAGTACACCCAGTTTTCCATGTTTCATGCTTAAAGAAGTTTATAGGTGACAAGATCCCAGTTCAAACTATATTGCCAGAACTTGATGAGGAAGGAAAAAACATATTGGATCTTGAAGCAATCATTGACACAAGAATTCACCAGCCAAGGAATAGATCCATTTCAGAGTATCTCATTAAATGGAGGAAACTACTGGTTGAATATTCCACTTGGGAAGATGAGTATTTTATACAGAAGCATCCATAGTTACTCAAGCATTGCAGAAAACACTTGTCTCAAGGGGAGGGGCATGTTAAGCCCTAATATTGGCTCATTACCCCTTAATTGGGGCATATTATATTAGTAATGTTATTTTATTTATGTCATCTTTAGGCCATTAGTTGTAATTATACCTCCTAGTATCCTATATATACCAAGGAGACATTTTCATTTTGAATCATCTTGTACTTGAACATTTAAGTGGGGTAAAAGGAGTTTGCCCCCTCGAAGAGGCTTATTATCTAAAATTATCTCTTTTTCAAGGCATTGAGTACTTTTTCTGAGGTTTTTCTATGCTATATTGATATTTGGTTCTTAACATGTTCGATCCATTATGGTATAGTCCAACGGTCTGATGATGAACCATAATTTCCTTTATGCTCATTCAAAGCATTGATAGAATGGTTATAATGTCCCCAATGACTATATTTCTTCATCATGGAGAAGTGTCATGTATCGATGTTCTGATATCCCGGCGAAGCTCCAATTTTGCAATTTCTCTGTCTACGAAGTTCCCTCTGGAACCTTTTGCAACTTTTCGTTCTTATCTCTCTTCTTACTTAACTTTCTAGCCTTTTTTCTAGTGAGCTTCGTCTCGGTAGTTCTTTTTCCATTCTGATTCCTATCTTCTTTGGTCATAATCACTTCGCAATGTTGATATTCATCCCTAGGATTCCCGGATAATACTTCGACTTTGTATGGGGTAGGTACTTCGGTCTTCTATGGGTATTCTAATGCTCATGCAGCTTCAACATTTGTGTTTCTAGTGTTAAATAGCTTCGATCTGTTCTTTTGTTTTGTAATCAAGTGTGCGATCCTTCTAGTCATGAAATCTTTTAACTCTTGTTTCTTTTGTTCCAAAAATTTTTCTTCTTCTTTTCATCTGGCTTGATCTCTATCAATCCAAGGTTTTCCTAGTAACATGGTAAATGGGGCACTGTCTTCAATAAATTAAATAATCTCAAAATATTGTTCTTTCAAAGTTCCATTAGCGTTCATAGGTATGTGAGCGAGCTTCCCACATAGGTTTATAAACTTTCCTCTAAATAGTCCTATTCCTCCTAATGAAGGGATCATAGCATGCTTCTCTATGGCTTCCCAAGTTCCTTCTATCATGATATTCACCTGTGTTTATTCATCTAGAATACAGTCAATGTTGACGTCTCCTATTCTTACTTCAATGCATTCTTTTTCCTTGAAGATATCTGATAGTTTGACATGTTGATGGTCATTCAGGGTTTCGTTTATCTGTAACAATACTTTCTTTGATTCTTTCTGGGGTTCTTCCATTCTTAGATTTTCCTTAGAGTTTTCTTTATTTAGATTCATTTCTTCTAGTTTAGCAATCATTTTAGGGCAATCCAACACTTCATGGTCCATAGCTTTACAAGAAAGACAACTAGGTTTTTTCCTAGGGCATTCCTTAGCAAGATGTCATGATCTTCTGCAACTATAACAGAGGGTTAATCCTCTCTTTCTTTTAAATGATCCCCAACTTCTCCTGCACTGTGCACTAGGATCATGGTAGCTAACCTGCAATTTTTTTCTTATAGGATCCTACATCCATTTGTTATTCCAAACATTCTTTCTATGCATAGGTATAACATATATTTCACTATTCTTATTAGATCTACTCATATCAAGCCTTCTTTCATCTATTAGTGACCTAGTTTTCAAGCTAGGATAGAAATTATCAAACATACCTAGATCCATACTTTAGAAACAAAAATTTCCACTTATCTTACTTCTACAGAGAACAAATCTTCCATATTTGTTTTTCACTATTCTTACCTTTATTAGAGCACAAAGCTTGCAAATCTTACCTCTTTTAATCATAAATTCTCACTTTTACCTTTCTTAGGGAACAAAGCTTTCATATATTTCTTCTTTGATTTAGCAGAGAGATTTATAAATCAAGTAGGATACTATGCACTAGGGCACATATCTATGCATAGAGATTTCACAATCCAGGTCGAATATTTGCACATAACTTCTTCTTTCTCAATTCCCAGCAATCACAGTTTTAGGTCTCGACAACGAAACCATTTGTTGGCATAGGGGAAGACCTAGGGTTCAATGCTATAATAACGCTCCAACAAAGCGCTAACTACCTACCCTTTCGAAAACACCTACGAAGTAGATGAAGTCTCACTTAAGGTAAAGGCAAGGGTGGTTGCAAGACTCAGGTGTCTGCAACCTTAGCTGGGACACAGATCTGTGATTATACTACTTAATAAATCACTTATTACTGTCAGTTCCTCAATATGAAATCAATATCCACTTCGCTAATAAAACAGGGCTTCGCAACATCCACACTAATCTAATGTATTTAAGCACTTATCATAGGTAAATAGATCATATCGAGCCAATGAAGCACTAAGAATGGATATATAGATCAGATATAACATTCTCACATATAATAAGCACAAAGCATAAATAGAGCTATCTAAATACATCAAAGCACTTAGAAAATAACATGTGAACACATCAAGACAAATCACAAAGCAAGATAACACAGTATTTATGTGGTTCACCCCCACCCTGGGGCTACATCCACCAACTCTTCTTCTTTATTGTATTCAGTCAATCGGTTATAAGCACAAAGCCTCAAACCCTTACTTCGCACAGGGAAAAATATCTGCGCAACTCATTATATCCTTCTTCCTTGCATTACAACAGTCAACCTTCCACAATCTGCTACAAGGACCTGTACTTAGCTCTGCAAGTCTCTTACAATTATGCACTAAGCACTTACAGACTCAACTTGCACTTACCATACATTCACATCACATAGATGCACTGCTACTTCTATCTTTCCTAAGCATCTATTTATATAAAAAAATAGGCCTAAACATGGGTAAACCCATGGGCTGATGTCCCATTCCCGTTACATATTCCCACATACCAAAAAGGGGCCGAGATATCGTGATCTCTGCATCATATTCTACTCCTCCTTTGATAGGCTATCGAAGTCCCAAAATAGGTCAACATGACCAAGAATCTCCCAAAACTTGGTCAAGGGCCAACATATACCTTTCTTGGAATTGTTCCTTGAACAGTTCCCATGACACGTCTTTGATGACCATATTCAACTGCAGTAGGAGCGTATTCCACCATAGAAGAGCGCTCCCCTTCAATTGAAATACTGCCATGCGTACCTTCATGTTGGAGGTATAGTCGCAAAGTGAAAAGCACGTCACCATATTATCCAACCATGCCTCAACGACTGCGTTGTCTAGGGCAGTGAAAACTACAAGTACCGACCAAAGTGAACGATGGAACCTCAAGGGGTGTCGATGTCCTAGCCTCATCTATATCCAAACGGATTATCAGTGCCTCAGACATCCGCTGAAAATACCTCATGAGCCACTACTAAATTTGAATGTTTTTGCGACGAAGTTTCGTTGAAATAGGGTCGTTGTTGTGACCAAGATGATTTTTTTTTTCGTTGGAATCAATTCTTCAGTCTAGCAACCACACATAGATATTCACCAGTCTAACGACCAAGAATAGAAGCCTATTCAAAATAGGGAAAAGTTACCATTCATTGGTCCATTGACCAATATTAGTCATACTAGTGACCAACTTTAGTTGCAAGCCTTGCTAGCATCTCGAAGGAAAACATAACCTTGGTCACTCTAGCGACCATAGTTAGTTGGTCTAATGACTAATATTAGTTGCAAGAGAGACCAAGACAACCCTAACAAACTTAGTCAATAAACCATGATTAGTCGGTAGAATGACGAATATTAGTCACTAGACTGACCAACCCTGAAGCTAAAAAGGTCAAACTAAATACGAACATGTAGTCAACATACTTTGTGACCAAATGGCTATACAAGAGACGAACCTATTCGTCGCTAGAGACATGAATGTTGGGGTTTTTTTTTTTTTTTTAAATATGTCATTCACACAGGAGTAATCCTAGACTAGCAAGCTACAGAAGCATACTTTCATTATGTACTTGGGAGTTGGCACTAGAGTCAACCCCCTAATGGTCAATATCGGTGATCCAATTTACCTTGTCATTTCTATATGTAAGCACCATTTTGATGAGTCTCAATCCATCCTAGGTGACTTAATATCGAACCTCAAATTGTGGAAGGTGAATCTAGAGCATTGGGTTGAGGATCTTTCACAACAACAGACCTCCCTTACAGAGTAGTTCGGAACTATTAAATCAAAGGAATTCCTGTTAGATGTGGAAAATCAACGCCTAAGAAACAAATCCAAGGAATAAGAAGCTGAAATTTAGAAGTTGCAATGACATGTAAAGAAGATGGAGCATGAGTAGTCACCCAGGTTGGCATTCTATAGGCACAAGTACATTTGAAGTATTCAATGGGTTCACTCCCATTAAAAAATATGTCACTCAATGAGGACCAAAAAATGGGGCATCTACATTGTCAATAGGCTTAGAGGTCAAATACTACCCATCCACCAACTACTGGAAGCGTTGAAACTAGAGTGCAAGGCCATGGAAATTTTCATGTTTTTCTATAAATGATTTGTAGGGTAAAATTGTTTTGTTAGTAGGCCTTGATAGTCCTTTTATTGAAGGTTAGTATCATTAACTTTATCCTTGCAGTGACAATGACATGTATAATAGGAATAATAATAGATGGCATATCTCTCTTGACTATGGAATTTGGGAAAGGATAAAGACATAATAAATGAGAACCAATGCCCTTTTGAATGCCAATGAAACTTGTAGTGGAGAAATGCAAAGGCCCTTTTCAAAGAAAGGATGAATATCAAAATATAGTGATCATTCCCACTTCTTGGAGGACCAACTACCATATGGAAAATTACAATCAAGTAGTGAACTATTGTGAATGATCTACTTTCTATGATATGCTAAAATTTTGCAACATGATCTTTCCAAATAAAATCAAGAATATTGGTTCCCATAACTTGAAAACCAAATATGGACACACTAGTGAAATCAACTTCATAAATCTACATAATTAAAATATGGTCAAATCACACGTAATACTAAAATAATGATAGTTTCCAAAGTCTAGAGTCTAGTATGGATACCAAAATAAGGTAGAGAGAGAATTGCAAGAGTGTCAGTAGTAGATGACATAAATGAAGTGTTGACACAAAGGGTGGATATCTTATAGAAACAAACAAAAGGAAACTAGGTCTTCTATTTTAACATAATGGAGAAGGGACCACCAGTGTTGAAGATGACACACCCACCACTCAGAAAAACAAAGTGGAATACTTTTAACACTCAAAGATTTCAATTGTAGATATCTAGTTGATGGATGTGAAGATGAATCATCCTCAAAATATAATTGTATTTATACTTACCCTGAAATTACAACAAAAGTGGATAACATAGGCGATGACACCAAAGGTAGACATAGACAGTGAAATAATAAGAAAACAATATCACCTTGGAGAGAATTGGTTAAAAAAATAACACATTCATCAGATGGAAAAGGGGTTGTAGTATTAAAAAGGGCATTCCTTCCACTCATAGGGCACGTGGAATGGAATAAGAACCTTGATACTGGATTGTTTTAAATATCCTATTCATAGTCTGGACAAAGACAATACACACCTCATTACTAAACTCAATTGAATGATAATAAGTTCTTCATGTTGCTACAATTAATCACCACACAACACATAAATATAAATTATGGCATCAACTAGGACTCAAATACAAATTTAATAAAAATATCATTTCCCTATTTATGATAAATGATTATAAGTTGCACTTAACTATGGGGAACATAATTACAATTGTGTGCTTGTTACAGGTTCAACTATATCATTAGATCAATGAAATATTTAATAAACAAGTGACCAAAAGAACAAACCCACACAAACATGGTGATAACAACAATTGCAAGGTATACTTATATGGAACTTAGTATCTAAATCTAGTTAGAAGGAACATGATCCAAGTTATTAGCTTTAGTAAGTTAATGCCCTAGATGAAAAATACCGAGTAGTTTTGGAGACAACCAAACACAGTTACAATGGTATGTTGTTCTAGACATTGAAATAAATCAAATGATATATTAATCACCCCAAAACTTCCAAGAATGGGGACTATGTCAGAGTGAATCTATATCTAGCATTAAAATGGTGGGACTATCTTTGTAATAGTTATGTTAGTCCTAAATTAAGTTCCAAGTTAGTAGCTTTAGTAGCTTTAGGGAGCTATAAAGATTAGGTCTAGATGTCTCGCGTTAGGCCACTAAGAGTCTAGGATTGCTAGGCTTAGGATGTAGGTTAGGTTTAGGGTAGGCCAAGGTATGTAGGGGTAGCCTAGGTTAGGTTAGGAGGTTCGAACCTCCTAGGAGGAGCAAGAAGAATATGAAGAGGATGACGAACCTCAGGGTCACCACATTCAGTGTGTACTACATTGATTTAGGCTAGAAACAATGTTGGCTAGAGAGACATACCTTGGGGATTGTTCCCACCACCATGCATCCTTAACACTCGTGGAGTCAGCATAACTTTGTCTTCTTAAATTCAAATTTCCTAAAAGAAATCATTGATCTCCACATTCATTATGAAATATCATGATAGTCACAAATCAACCAAAAATCACCTTAAACCAGTCCTTAAAAAGATCCATACCTTTGAGTGATGAGGTGCCTCCAATTTTTCTCCTTTCCATCCTGTGATTCATCACATGACTTAATTATATTTCAGAATAGTAATTAAATATGTAACAACATCTACAAATTAATGACTAAAGACGAATACCTGAATGAGATTCTCTTCATTTTGAGAATAAATTATTTTGTACTGAACATGACCAACCACATGAAGGTGGAAGCTCTTTTTTCTCCTCCCCCCCTCTCACATCACTCTCATTTCCCCATACCCAATCTATCTAGATTTTACATCTATAATTATAAATGACAGTAACATTAAATGTAAACAAAAAACATTCATCGTTATGTGCTAAAACAAAACATGAATGCAAATAACATTCATGAAATGTAGGAAAACAAAATACATTACATTGGACCAGAAATATATTGGATTTATATTAAGAATAAAATGTCTAATCATTTGTTTTTCTTCGTCTTCTTCTTCTTGATCTCCATGAAAGCACAAATTAATTCATCATCATAATTTAACTGATCCCCCACAGTTATTGGGCCTTCTTGAAGTGTTGCATCATCAATACTCAACACCTCATGCCATGATGAACTTCTAGTATTTCGGCATGGAGGTTGAGGATGCACATGGACATCCACTGCTGCAACAACAAAAAAAATTCAAGTGATAATGTTATTCACTGTTCCTAGGTAAATTTAATTAATACAAATTTAATTACAATGTTTTATACCTGGATTAGCTGGTGCAGTAGAAACAGTAGTTGGTGGCTGCATTGTTGTTTCTACGCTTGTTGATATCCTCTCTTGATCGACATCTAACTGCTCTACCATATGAAACAATATAAGTATTTAGTACAGAATATACCCTAAATATTAATACTCATTGAAAAATGGAAAAACATTAAAAATGTGCACATACCACTATGTAATGGTCCTTCGGCAACAACGCTTGAATCAATATTGGGGTCGAGATGTGGTTCATCGGGTACATCAGGAGAATTGGTATCATTGTTACTCTCCTGCGAATGTGGAAAAGACACACATTATTTTACATTTTAAATGAATAAAAAATATATTTTACATTACAAGTAATCAATGAGTAAAAACTAATCGACAAGTTTTTAATTTCATTTTATTTACCATGTCCTCCATAGAGACACATGGTGATTGCCCCAAGCTTCTTCATCACTCCACCATGCCATCAAAACCCTGCGTGAACCCAACCTTTATATCTTCTTCTGTGCCTTTGTTGTTGAACAAATCCCCTTGCATTGAGCAATATCAAAATCATTAGTCACTAGCTGCAATGAATTACATATTTTGTGACGATGATAAAAAAAGGTAAAACATTTAGGCACTTACAACCCATGCCTTCAATATCCCATAACAACCATGGCCCATTTTATGTTGGTTGTGTTTGTCTTGTCTTGCCTTTGTTGCCTTGGAAGTGTCTTGGATTCTACGCAATATTTCTAAATATGTTAGATATTGATTGTTTTCCTTGTAAAGTAAACAAAAGACCATCATAGTAAATTGAAAACACATCTTACCTTCCAGGGCCAGGTGGTTTCCTCCCTTGTGCTTTCATCGCTAATTCTCTTGCATCGAGAATAATTTCTTTCCAATCCCTCTCGGTTAAAACCAAAGGGTGTTCGCACTTGGGGTCCTGTACTAATTTACTCCTATATGTCTCTCTAACATGTTTCAAATGATTTCTGGTCCGTTTTAGGACTTCTAGATTATTGAATGAGTCACAAAAATCGCCAACTAGTCTAGAGATAAGATGGTTTTTCAGTTTGAAATTTTGTCGATTCCATCATAGTTGAATGGTCGATGTAAAAAGTTCTAATGCATAGTCATGAAAATTATTGTAGAACACATTGTTTCCTATAAAACATCGTCATCATCAGTAATTTAAATCTCACTGATATGTGATTGTTTAAACAATTATATAACATGAATCTCGATAAACACACATATTAAATACCTGGTAGCTGTACTATTTTTAGAGGATCCATGTCCTAGTCGACCAAAAATGATATCGTAGTTGTTCCTATTCTTTGGATACGTGTAGCACCAGGGTAACAATCAACAGAAGAGTGATCAATTCCATGATCATGTACACCACCGGCACGATCTGGCGTGTGTTGTGGGGGCGTGGCATCACCCCTAGAAGGTATAGAATCAGTCTCAGGCGACACACTTGGGATGGAAAATAGCCTCGTGGCTACATGACCACGTGGGTTCGTTGTTGCAGTCTTGTTGCTGCTACTGAGACCTTCCCCTTTCCCTCTCATCGATCTCACAAAATTATACAATGAGAAATATGTGTTAATTGCATATATCAAACTACAAAATTTAAAACCAAAAAGTTGATATCGTTAGATGACATGACTTACCCCATAATTTTCTATCTTAACGCATAATTCAACTATCTTTAGGAAATCCTCATCTGTTTCCAGCCCAGCAGCAACCAAATCTCGGAATTCCCTATTGGCCTTTCTTAGGGACAATTCTATTGTCTGCAAGGGGTTTATAGAATCAAATATCTCTTCATGTCTTATATATTCATCATTTTTGGTCGATGTGGTGCTAGGAACGGGGCCTTTTCCCTGATCAACACCTTTTCCATGCTCAGGTCCTTTGCCCCGATCATCACTCTGGCACAATTTCAAGAAGAATGTTAGTACATGCAAGAAATATTGAAAAACAAATATATGAAATAATGGAATATTGGAAAATATTATCAAATGAAACATTCACACATACAAATTAGCAAATATTTGTAAATGAAACATTGAGAAAAAATTAGCGAATGGAACATTCAGAAATAAAATAAAATTTCATCACAAATGAAACATTCACAAATCAAGTAATCCCTTTTTAAGTTTGGGTATAATGGGTTTTGTATCGTAGCAAAAGAAGATGTTCCTAGGTCAACTCGATTCAGATTGTAATAGACCAACCACGCTTCACCTACTATTATTGTTTTCACCGCACATACAAATATCCTATTACCTTCATGCTCCTCAAAAATGCAATTGGGTTCCTTTCTTGTCGTCTCGGGCCTTGTACTATTTATAATACCTGCAATATTTCCTGATGCCTTTGGCCTTCCATCAATATACATAGTCCCTCCTTTATTTTTATTATTGTCTTTTAGTTGTATATAATTTGTAGCGAGTGCATATCTATGCATACTAGGCATATATTGGACTAGCCTCAACCATACTTCATAAGTGTAACATGGTCCAACATACTCAAACAATTCAACCAATCCTCCATATTTTACCTTTATGTGGTCCATGGAGAATAAACCAAGGCCATGGATGGATCATGGAGAAATGTGATACATCCTCTCATTAACATAGAAGTCGGTGTCCAACTCTGGTAGTTCCTTGGGTACCCATTGTTTCAGTAGGTGTTTGTACCTCAAGGGAACCTTGATGTCACCTATGTTCTCATCGTCATAAGAGAATGATCCTCCTTCAACAAGATATAATTTCATGCGCCTACCAAACTTTATTCTGACCTTTTCACCTCTAGTTGATTTTGACTTGTTACATGTGTTGGATATGTTTTCCCTTGTCCCTCTCGAAATTTCATCGCTCGAGCTGGATGATAGGTCTAATAGATACATATTTGGTTATACCTACACTCCATCGAGGGAGATGGAAACGTTAGGCCAATGATATTCATATTATAGTATAGCTAAAGATAAACATTGAAAAGACAAGGGAAATGTAAGGATATTTCTCACAATAACTATAACTAACTCACTGTTAATTATCTCACTATTAGAAAGACATTAATTATATTGACTCTGCTCACCCTTTTTTGAGACACTTTTTCCTTTTTTGACTTTTCGTCTTTCTCATTAATTAATAAATTGATTTCCATTTGTTCTTTCCATTTTAACTCAACAACAAAGTGATATTTATGTGTCCTATCAAAGAGAGGGAAACAAAATGATTTTCTTAGATGCAAAGAAGAAATCGTGTTCCCTAACAATTAAAAATCATTCAATAACATAAGCTTTTACAATTTTATGACAAAAGGAAAACTCTACATGGCCTCTTCTTTAATGTTGATGATTTGATCAATCAATGAACTGATGGCAAGAACAACAGGAGGGGGGGAGGTTAATGCACAAACTATCAGGTTGGATATGGAAAGGTAGCCTAGCTAGCAGAGTGCTAAGGAACATAAAAGGATCCCCCCGAAGGTGTCACAATGGATAAAGTTCTCTCTATTTATGTCTATGTATTCATGCAATAGACCAAGGGAGGGTTCCCTACTACTTCCGTAGTGACATGTATTCGTGCAATAGATATGTCAAGATAGTATAGATTTAACGATCGATATCTAATGAGAGATGTGCACAACCAACTCTCTGGGTGGAGCATCATATGACTTGTAGTTTCCAAATACTAAAGTCTCAGTTGTTACATGTGAAGAACCTTCAGTTGTATTCTGATGATCAGATGACTTGTAGTTTCCAATTCCTATGAGATCAGTTGTACCATATGAATAACATTTCAGTTGTATTTCAAATCTTCAGATGTTTTGTTTCTTTCAAATACCCAGTGATCAAATGATATTATAAATTTGTCTTCCCAGCCCCTTCTATTTAGAGTCTTCTAGATATGTATAAATAATAAAATATGTCTTAAATAACTAATATAATTTTATAGGTACGCCCTAGGAAAAATTAAGTTATATTTTAAGGTAGGCTCAAAAGGGAACCTCTTGATCAATATATAAAGAGGAGCCTAAGGCTCACTGTAGCACATGATACACTTGCACCTCTTCTCTATTCCATGGCTAGGTAAGAGAAGCAGTGCACAAAAGAGAGAGTAGTGCACAGATCTTAGGAGAAGGCCTTCTAGGGTTTGACCTAGGGTTTTCTAGTAGGATAAAATAAGTGCACACTAGGGAGGGCTAGGGTTTATCCTTGTGTTTCCTTTAGGGTTTGAGAGATGACCTTTGTACTTTGGTCTTCATATGATTTGTGGTCATTCATCTTTCGTATTTTGGAAAAGTCATTCATCTTAAACATCATGGATACAGTTTCTTAGAGAATATTCCTAGAAGTAAAAGGAAGACCATTGAACATGTTAGAACCTAGACCTAATGTCTTTTTTTTTTAATTCCTTGCTCATTTAGCCGTCATTTAGCTCACTTGTTATCCTTTGTTGGGTTTTGCTCATTTAACCCTCATTTCAACAATGTGTTCACCTTCTATTTCAGATGAAGTAAGGGGGAGATCCTCTTCACATCTATTTCAACCATGGTTTCACCTTCTATTTCAGATGCCTTTGACATGTCTAGTTTGATAAGAATTCCATGTATTCTTCTAGATTTGAGGTTCTCTCCTACGACAATTGTTCCAAGTGTAAGTGACATTGACTGTTTCAATATCTATATATTAGAGATTATCTATTTCAATATCTATCTAGTTCTATTCCATTGATTGTTTCCATATGTTGAAACCATCAGCTACCCTAGAACTCACGTCCAACCATATCACCTTGCGCGCAACAAACCCTAAGCTATAAAAAATGGACATGACATGGTAGGGTGCTCATGTTCTAGGGCTCACTCTCTCAACTATGCCAATTGTGCCAGAAAGGAATCTTTTAGTGCAATGGTGAAGAGATTATTGTCTCCTTGTCTCTAAGGTTTTGAAGAGAAGTGTACAAAAGTTAGAAGGAGGTCCTTTAGGGTTTGAACATTGTGAGAGAGAGAGGATTGCGCAAGTTTTAGGAGGGATTGATTTTGGGATTATCCTTGTGTTTCCTTGAGGGTTTGAGGGATGAACTTTGTACTTTGGTATCCATGCCTCTCTATCACTCACACGAATTACAATGGTTGTGAATTTGATGGATATTTACCTTGCAAAGGTTGCACCGGATATCAATTTGAAGCTTCCCAAATTTAGTCGTTAGAAACATCAGTTGGTTCATTCAGGTTTAGTCATAGATTCGACAAGTTTCATGGGTTCCACAATTTTGTTGGTTCATTCAATTTGGGAACATGTTTGATCATTGGATAATGTTTCTTTGTGAGTGGTTCAAACACAAGCTGGAGAAGTTTGACATTGGAAGATGACACTATATAGGTTGGAATAGGAAGAAACTAAGCAAGGGTTTTGGTTCTTCTAAAGAAAAATGGGGAACATGGGAAGATAATAGAATAAATCTATATCTTTATACACTCATTCTTATTCAGGGTATTTTATTCACATTTTTCTCTTCATGGTTTCCCAATACTAGATTGCAACATAAAGGACAATACATATTTGTTGTCACATAATTTAATAAATAGAGAATTTAGTTGATGAATCATGTCCAATAAGAAGAAAAGAAGGAATTTAGTGATGCTTGGTCATAATCAAGTTCTTCTATCCAATGCTAACACTTCTAGCCCCATATCCTACCACTCTAAAACCTCTTGGCCTGCTCTTTTGAGACTGTTTAGAACAAAAGTAAACTAGTATTATTACATATCTAATCTACCCTAAAGATAATCCCCTTAAACCTTAGATACTATACTACCAAACGTTGACCCTTAGGCCACCCTTTAGGCATGCTCCAAGACCTCATGGCCTGCCATACTTTTAATTCCCCAACAATAGTGTAGAAGGCCCTTGTCATCATATATTTGGCCTAACTATCCCTTAAACTAGTGTAGGACTACCCCTAGACTTAGGTCATCCACTCCTCATAATAAGCAATTAATTTAGGATTAGAATTTGGGACTGATATTGTCATTATATACTTCAGAAAATTGATTAACTCATTCCTATATTTTGACATTTCATTACTCCATATTTGATTTTGGAAACAACATAACATCATAACATCAATCTTTTGGAAATAGGTATAGTGTTGTGTTTTGACATTGTCAGTGTGTCAAAGAGATCAAAATATCATGCCCAATATGTAACAACATAGAAATCACAACACTACAACTCTTTCCAAGAATTTGATCCTATGGTGTTATGTTATTACGAAAATCAAATGTGGAATGATGAAAGGTCAATTTGTAATAAACAATCAAAAATAGATGCCAACCATGAGATCACAATTTAATTTCCAAATGTTCTTTTTATCTCTAAGGTCAAAATGTGCAATGATAAGGTGCTGAATATAGGACTGTGTTAGTAGTTTTCTGAAGTGTTTTATATCACTCCTAAAGAGAAAATTTGTAAATTGGTGTCACTACAGATCAGGTTCTCTCTGTTTAGGCCAAGTGAGTTTGTGCTCAAGGCCAAGGGAGGATTCCCTACAACTTTAGTAGTTCACAGTGTTGATCAATGGCTTAGATGTAAATGATCTATGATGTATATTTCCCAGAGGCAAGGCAAAAGGAGTTATTCACACAATGTCCCGGAGACAATCAAACAGTTAGCTTATGGATTACATATGACAAATGCAATTAAATATTAGTAGAAAACCAGTGCCTTAGGAAGGGGCTATGGAGTTTAGAAAATGTCACAATCCTGATAAGATTGACCTGAGGATAGGATATCCCGAGGTCTATCTAAATATTCAGATAACCAAATGATGCTTTAGTCAAATGATGATTCTTTCATGTAAACTCATCAAAAAGTTTTTCAATATGTGGTTTAGTGACAAGTTGGGTGAAAGGAAAATGGGAACAAGATATTCCCTTAAATGTGTAATGCATGAAATTCTCAAGAGATCAATCTATCACGAGTGGTTGTAATCAATATCCAATAATAGTACATGCACTTTAAGTGATTCCCTTTTGATATGATCAAAACGATAATTGTGAAGTAACTCAATCACATATCACTTCATCAACCAGTGAGTGTGAGATTATTCATCAAATGATTCCTCACCAGTGATATAGGTTCAAGCAATTGTAATGCCAACTAATCAAATGAAAAACATGTCAAGATTGTATGTCACGATACATATTGATACCAACCTTACTAAGAAACAATATATATTCATTTAATTTAGAGAATTTATGGCTTTGAATCAATGATTGTCAGTCCAATGAATTTACATATGTCAAAGTATGAATCACATGCAAGCATATTAGTTCCAGTTATGATTTAATTTAAAGTCTATGCATCAACAGAGCATAAAAATGATGTTTCTACCACATACAATACATCAAATTTCCAAGTGGAGGGTTGTCTTCATGATCTTCTAAATCTGAAACAATGATATCAGTCCCTACCTATCATTTCTAAATTTGTTTTTTAGTATAAGTCTGTTTAAGAATAATGCCATAGTGACTACAATTAGATATGTCGAGGTGCCTTTTAGGATGCTAGGTAGTATGTTTTAAGGTGTTGCGTTGAGGAGATATGGTGTTAAGAATTTGGGGGGGTCTTCCGAAAGTATGTTG
Source organism: Picea engelmannii (assembly GCA_009831015.1). NCBI lineage: Eukaryota > Viridiplantae > Streptophyta > Pinopsida > Pinales > Pinaceae > Picea > Picea engelmannii. The sequence goes on along the minus strand of ML787649.1, from coordinate 1,636,221 downwards.
AGATAAATTCTATGCCAATGTAGGGTAGTTTAAGGTATGTCTAAGGGGTTATATCAGTCAGCCAGGTATGTTTCCTATAGGTAACTATGAGGGGTAGGATTGGTAGAGAGTCAATTCTTAGGTAGGAAATTGTAGGGTAGTTACTAAGGGTTAAGTGAGGCTTTTAGAGTAGGTACGAGGTTAGGATGAGGATCAGGTTAGGGGGAATGGGGACTGTCCTAAAGGTTCGAGGGATAGGCTTAGGCTTAAGGAAGTCTAGAATAGGGATAGATTCTAGCATTGAGGAGTTGAGGTAGTAGGAGTGAAGTAGGACTAAAATCCTAGGTTCTAAGGCTTAATGCAGGGGTATTATACCACAGGCCAAGAGCTGAAGTTAAGTTCTAGGGCTAGTTTTAGGTGTTTAGAGCTGCGGTTAAGGGTTTTAGGTTCTATAGTTGAGAGAAGAATTTAGAGGGGAGGTTAGTTAGCTAAGAAGTCAAGGAGAGGAGGGTGAGGTATGGAATGGCCTTATAAAGGTAGGAAGAAATAAAAAATTCAAGATTAGATACTGAATCAATGCTCGACAAAATTACTTGGCCAGACATGTTGATGTCTCCTTTTCCCCTTGCGATCATGGGTGCTTGTGGAAGATGAAGAGGTTCTCCTTCATGCCTGGATGATTGTGGAAATTGCAGAGATACTCCTTCTCTCTTGGATGCTCGTGGAGGTGATGATCATGGAGGCAATGGTAGCAGGGTCAATCGGGGTTCAACCGGATGGAATAGAACCAAGCTTGCCAAATGAAATCGCACGCAAAATACAGCTACCCTCGGCCAAATGAAATCGTAGAATAGTTTTTGATTTTTTGTTTTTGGTGTGTTTGAGTATAAGCCTTCGATATATATATAAGCCTTATTAATAATCCTTATTAAGCCTTATTTTAATACATAAGCCTTATTAAAATAAATTCCACTTATCCAATGGCTTAATATTTTCTTAGAGAAAGGTATGACAAGGCTTAAAATTTTAGTGTTTAGTCAATGGTGGTGTGCCAAGTTGATAAAAGAAGGTAGATAATATAGCCCTTACCAAGGTTCAAATTCTCAAAAGTGACATGCATATTCTTGCATTTTTTATCACTACTATGGATTTATGCTAAAAGTGCATATGATAAAAAAGGAAATTTGAAGCAATGATTGCATTCTTTTTCTTATTCTTGAAGGAAAGCTAGTGACCACTAGCTTTCAATTTATCACAAGAACAAGTGTAGAGACCAAAAAAAAATCAAGTTAGAATACAATTTTCTTGTTACATAATCATGGATCTTCTTAGCTTGTTCCAAAGCCAATCAATAACCAGACACATAGGTAGAACACTAACCATGTTGATTGTTGGGACAAAGGCATCCCCATAGCATTGACTGCATCAACTTCGAATGAGAGAACCTTGGACCCAGTTGAATTCTTATTATTTAAACTATGCATATACACTTTGAAATAATGTGACCAACAATTCATAAACCTCACAATTGGAAAATAATCCCACTAGTATACCAAGCTTGAAACATTGTCAATGCATCATTGTTCTTGTGCCAAAAGGAAGCCAGTGATCATTAGCTTTACTTCTAGCACACGCACAAATGCAGATCCAACACCAACATCAAATTTAAATAGATTTATTATTGCATCATTGTGGATCTTCTTAGTGTGTTTGAGGGCCAATAAAAAATCACAAATGAAGGCAGAACACTAACCGTGGTTATTTTTACGGCAAGCACACTAAGAGATCATCATTGTTCTTGTGCTAAAAGGAAAGCTAGAAACCACTAACTTTCCTTATGGCACAAGCACAATCATGGTGCCAACGAAAAGATTAGAACACTAATATTGGTTAGGGTGAAATTACCTCCTTGTCTAGTGACCAACAAACCATGGAACATCATGTAGGGAAATCAAAACCTAGTCCAACCTTTTGACTTCATGCTAGGGTATATAATCATGTCATGTTATGTAGGGAAATGCTAAATAGAAGATGGAGATAATTATGTCTTCCAAGTATCATTTAAGATATTATTGCAAGGATGTTATAAAAAATGGTGTCCAACAAATCATTGTTATGATCCTTACAATTGCAAGAATTGGTTATCCATGCAAGGGCATATATATGGAAGTCACTTATTGCCAAAGTGTTTACAAATACTCTATCATCTTAAACACCAATCTCACCTTATATATTTTTCATAATGGAATTAGTCGAGATCTAGAGGTGCCATGTTGAGAATGGGATTTGAAAAGCATAGAACACAAACAAGTGTAATTTTACAAACCAACCACGCCATTTTATATTTTGTATAATGAAATTTGTTGGAATCTAGAAGTGTCATGTTGAGAATGGTATTTGTAAAACAAACAACACCACAACAACCTCGCCACTAGCCACATACATAGCATTGTGAACATCGGAAAAACATATCTAATATAATAACAACATTACCCTGAATCGTGTTGTTGTAAGCAACTCCAAATAAAGTAACTATATATATATATTCAAATCTCTCCTCCTGATTATACTTATAATAAAATTACAAACCAAAATTCATATGAAAATATGAAACAACAAAAATATTATCTATGCATAAAAAAAATCAATTATTACCCATTGAACTCATGGAAAGACCAAACAATTTACAAACAAAAAACATTCAACAAATAGACAATTTATGAATACCTATCTTGGTAATTTATCTCCTGGTGAGATAATATTTTTTTAAATGATGAAACCCTTTTCATTCAAGGTATCATTGATGGCTCTTTAGCTTATAAAAAAATGAAAAAGGAGTAAGTTTATCCTTAGCCACATTAAATGTACCTAGATGCCTCTAATGTTCACTCGAGTGCTTCATAACATATTTCACCTTAGATAAATAATTGTTAGGGAAGTCTATACTTATAATAACAATACAAACCAAAATTCATATGAAAATATGAAACAACAAAAAATTTATCTATGCATAAAAAAATCAATTATTACCCATTGAACTCATGGAAAGACCCAACAATTTACAAACCAAAAAATTAAACAAATAGGCAATGTATGAATATTACCTATCTATGATTAAATCCATGCTCACTAATTTTCTTACAACTTCTTTTTAACAATGTGGTCTAGATGGGGCTCCTCTCGAGGACCTAGCCATTGGATTCACTATGTTTATTAAGTAATGATAAGAGTGAAAGGTTCTACGGATTATGTTCACTTGATTTCACTTTTTCTTATGTTTCCAAGAGATACTTGTAGTTGGCAATGATAGGAAGACAATTTATTAGCCTCCTAATGTTGGTTGGGCTCAGAATTTCTTTCCATACTTGGTATTATGTGTATTATGTTACATGTGCAGGTGCAAAGACTTGGAGCTTGGAGTAGGTGCCATGAAAAATCCCTTTATACCTTCTTGCCAAAATGCCAAGAATACTTAACCTTATTTGTCTTTGTGTGCAGGTACTAGCTCAGGGAGTAGGAACTTGGAACTAGAACTTGGATTTCGGGCTAAGTTATTTAAGTCAAGTCAACTCTTACCATGCCCAAAACTGAGAGCCAACTTAGCTTAAAATGCAAAATTTGGCTCAAAAAACCAAAACTTTTATGAGAAAACCTGAATTTCCAAATGGAGAATGGAAAAGTTTGTGGGAAAATTGACTATGGATACATTTAATGAGAAGATTCGGGCATTTTTCAAATCAGTTTGTGTGAATAATGGGTTGATGTTGATGAAAGAGATGGAGGAGAATATGCTTCTCTCAATCTTAACCAGTTTTAAAAAATTCAGAAGCAGTAGTCAATCTACATATCTTTGGGCACAAATCCCAAGAAATTAGTTGCTCTAAAAAATGATTGTACGGTGAAAAGTATGGAACTTCTTCAGACTGATCAATGGGAGATGGAAAACTGGAATTTGGATCAGGGGTGTTTCCCCCAAACCCCCTGAAAAATGGGGGGACGCGGGGGGTGGCGATGATGAGTCAAATTTCAACTATGTTATAAACCTCGTTTTTCATGAGCTTCTCTTGGTTTCGAGAATAGTTCATTCTCTACTAAAAAGGGGAAACCACATGAAGGTGGAATCTCTAATTATGTCCCCCCCCTCTCACATCACTCTCAATTTCCCCATACCCAATTTGAAATAATAAAGAACATGTAAAATACTATATTATACAAAATAAAAATATATAAAGATCATCATATAAAACACATACCTCTATATATCATTCATCTTCTTCTTCATCAAACTCAACATTGTTAATATCATATTCATCATGAATGTTTTCATTTCCTCAATACCTAATCTATCTAGATTCAACAACTATAATTAAAAATGACACTAAGATTACATGAAAGAAAAAAAAACATAAGAGATCTATAGTACAAATCGCTCACCACATGTAGGAATATCATTGATCCTCTACTTCATCCAACTCATCATATTCTGTATCATCATTTGGTATTTCAGAATCATCATCTAATGGATTGACCATATCAACATCATCATCAATACTGTCGTAATTTTTTATAATATCATCATCAGATATAGTGTCATCAAGAACATCATCATCTACATCATATGGTTGATCAACTTCTTCGACTTCGCCATCCAACGATACACGATCTACTTCCTCATGTTCCTCTGTATCACCTTCTAGTTCTTGAATATCATCTTCTTCTGGTACATTATACTTTACAGGCCTTCCTCTTGGATCATATCTAACAACAAATGACCAACCTGGTTTACCGGGAACCTCGCAATAGAATACCTA
>ML787649.1:1586521-1596758 GCA_009831015.1 Picea engelmannii | reverse complement strand
ACTCAAAGAGTAAGTGCACTCATTAATAATTCCCTTTTATTTTTACATGCGTAACTTTTATTAATGGTAGAGGCGGTAGGGATTAATAAATTACGGAAAGAGAATCCATTTATCATTTTCGTTATTCTAAAAATTTAAGATTAAGGAATATGCCACCATTTGTTTATAATATATGTATATATATATATTCATTTTTTTTCTATTTATAAGCATGCATTCATCATAGTAAATTATCATTATCCATCATTTAAATTCACCCTTAATATATATATATATATATATATATATATAGGATAATGAGAGATTAAGGCGATGGCAAACATGTATATGGGAAAAGTAAATGTATTACATAAAAAGAATAATGAGGAATTAAGGGGAGGGATGGTGATTTAGTAATGTGAACTGGACATGAAAAAGGGATATGGATATTGGAAGATCAAGGTGAAGGGGGATAGTTTAATAAAGTAGGCATGGATAATGAGAGGATAATGGTCTGAGTTTTTTTTTGTTTTTTTTTTTTGAAATTTTCTTTTGTTAAGGTCACACTAAATTCCCCCCTCTTTTTTCTAGGAAAGTCTTAGGCTTAGGGCTTAGATTCTGAGCTAGGTGACGATTGGTTAGGGGAATTGCTTAAGGTTTTATTCAGGTGTTGATGACTTAGGGCTAATTAGGCTGACTCCTTCAACCACATTATTGTGACGTGCCCTTCAGGACGCACCACGTGCGCCAAGGGTGCCACTCGCCTCTTGAATTTATTTTGGGTGATGTGCCCTTCAGGATGCACCATGTTCTCCAAGGGTGCCACTCATCGACTGAACTGATTGGTAGACCTCTATAACCCCTGGAGTCAACACTCTACCAGGTGAGCTTGTAGGAGACTAAGGGTTCTAAGGAAGAAGGTGCCCGCCTTATTGCGTGCCCCTTAGAATCATCGTGAGCGACTGTCGCAGTCTGCCCTCACGGCATCGTGGATCCTCTCAAAGTAGGTAATCGTTAACCTACAGTTTGAGCCATGAAGGGAGTGCTAGCAGGCGATGGCAGGGCTGCTATCCACCCCTCTCCCTCAACCTCTCTGCAAATCATGTGTGGCCCCTTTACTCCATATGTGAGTCTGGTCGGAAATCTATCGTCAGCCTACATCATCAACAATCATGTCAGAATGTCGCATCAAATAATAAAATCAAATAAAACATCATAGTAAACATATCAACCCAAAATCACACTCCATGACTCAGTCCGGAGTCTAAGGGGGTTCTACCGATGCCTCTGCATCCTCAAGTTCAAAAACCCTGCACACTCAATGAAACTGAGTCAATAGGACCTATCTACATCAAATAGTAACACATCATGTCAGCTGTCAATCTCATCATAATCAGGTATAAATGTCTAACATCATAAAAATCCAGAGCACTTGCAAGCAAGTGTCCTAAAAAATAATTCATCTCAGTGCACCAGAGCGGGATGTTACATACACCCCCTCTTGGTCTAAACTTCATCCCGAAGTTTCTCAGTATAAATGCAGAAATAAAGTATCATAGTATCATAAGTCTATCTATCAAACAAAAATAGAAACTTCTGACACATATCATATGCGTCCTCCCAGGTCGCCGAGTGCGGACTATAACTGTCCCACTGGACCTTGACTTGATCTACCGTTCGACGTCGTAACTGTCGAACACGATAATCTAATATGTGGACCGTCTTAGCCATGAGTTCTCCCTCGTCCGATACCTGCAAGGAACTTAGGTCAATCACATGTGCAGGATCACTAATATAATGTCTCAAAACAAATACATGAAAAACATCGTGCATACGCCTCAAAGAATCAGGCACGGCTAGTCGATAGGCCATGGGCCCCTTTCTCTCCACAATCTCGAAAGGTTCCACGAACCTAGGAGAGATTTTAGCTCCCTTTCCAAGCTTGATCGAACTCTTATGTGGTTTAACCCTCAAGAAGACTCGATCGTCGACCTCGTAACTACGGTCGACTCAGTACGCATCGGCATAACTCTTTGTCGATCCTGCGCTTCTTTAATCCTTTGTCTTATGGTTTGCACCTAATCTTCCATTTCTTGGATCACTTCTAGCCCCACCAGGACCCTATCCTCAAGTCGATCCCAACTCAAGGGCGTCCAACACGGTTTCCCATAAAGAAACTCAAAAGGCGCCATCTTAATGGTGCTCTGGTAACTGTTTTTGTAAGCGAACTCTACTAGAGGCAAGAATTCCTCCCAACACTTTTGTTGGTCCATTACGTACATGCGCAACATGTCTTCCAAGTTTTGGTTCATTCGTTCGGTCTTCCCATCAGTCTTTGGGTGATACGAAGTACTAAAATTAAGTTGGGTTCCCAATGCCTCTTGGAAACTCATCCAAAATCGTCCAGCAAACACCGATCCTCGATCGGATATAATCTTTTTAGGCACGCCGTGCAACCTCACAATCTCGCTGATGAAAACTCTCAGTATATCAGGTGCCTGATACGTCGTACGCACAGGAACAAAGTGAGCACTCTTCGTCAGAGTGTCTACTACTACAAAAATCGGGTCATGTCTCCTTGTCGTCAGTGGCAATCCAACAATAAAATCCATCGAAATAACTTCCCATTTTGACTCCGGAATGGAATGTGGTTGAAGTAAACCTGTCGGGTGTCTATGTTCATCCTTTACCTGCTGACACTCTAGAAATCTAGCCACAAAGTTGACTATGTCGGCCTTCATTCCTTTCCAAAAGAATAATGGTTTGAGGTCTGCCCTCATCTTCGTAACTCCCGAGTGAGCCATGTAAACTGCTCTATGAGACTCACTCAGGATCAACATCCTCAACTCGTCATTGGGCGGTAAATAAATACGACTTCTAAACCTCAATAAACCGTCGCCATCTAATGAATAACCCTCATATCATGGTACCATCATCGTGTTTTGTCCGATAAAATCCTTGACTTCTGTGTACCAGTCATCATCACGTTGTAAGGTGAGAATCTTCTCACGTAGATTTGTTTAAAGAGGTAACACTGAAAAGATACATGGCCTCCGACTCAAGGCATCCGCCACTCGGTTCACTGTTCCCTTTATGTAAGTAATCTCGAAATCGTATTCGCTAAGCAATTCCGACCAACGCCGTTGTCGCGCGTTCAGGTCGCTTTGCGTAAAAATGTGTTGTAGTCCACAATGATCAGTCTTTAATTCAAATTTTCATCCAACAAGGTAGTGTCTCCAAACCTTCAAGGCATATACGATGGCTAGTAACTCCAAATCGTGCGTCGCATAGTTCTCCTCATGCCTTCTCAACTTCCTCGAAATGTAAGAAATCACTCGTCCGTCCTACATCAAGACTTCGCCTAAACCTTCCTTGGATGCGTCAGTGCATACCAAGAAGTCTGCGTCCATGTCAGCAACCTTTAGTATCGGCGCAGTTGTCAACAACTCTTTAAGCCTCTGAAATGCTTCCGCGCATTTCTCGGTCCAAGCAAACTTCTTGTTTTTCTTCTACAATTCTATGATTGGATTTGCTATCTTCGAAAAACCCTCGACAAACCGTCGGTAGTATCCTTCTAATCCCATAAAACTACGCACTTCTGTGACATACGTTGGCGTAGTCCATTCCATAATAGCCTCAACCTTGGCTGGATCCACGGCGATACCTTCGCCGGAGATGACATGCCCTAAGTAGTCAATCCTTGATTGGTAAAAAGAGCATTTGGACAAATTCCCATACAATTTTTGTTCTCGTAACATTGTAGTACCAAGCGCAAGTGCTCATCATGCTCCTCCGTCGTCCGAGAATAGATCAAAATATCGTCAATGAATACTTGGACGAACTTGTCCAAGTACTCACGGAACACCCCGTTCATAAAACTCATGAATACCCCTGGGGCGTTTGTCAGTACAAATGGGAAAACAGTAAACTCGTAATGTCCAAATCTCGTCTTAAAGGCGGTCTTAGGGATGTCATCCTCCTTGATCCGCAACTGGTGATATCCGGATCGTAAATCAATCTTGGAGAACACCGTCGCACCCTTCATTTGATCGAATAGATCATCGATTCTTGGTAAGGGATACTGATTCTTCATCGTAGCCTTGTTCAGTTGACGGTAGTCAATGCAAAGCCTCCATGATCCATCCTTCTTTCGTATGAAAATAACTGGTGCACCCCATGGTGACACACTAGGATGTATCAGTCCCAGGTCCAACAACTCCTTCAGTTGCATTTTCAACTCTTGCAACTATGAGTTCGACATCCGATAAGGCGTTCTTTCTATTGGTTCGGTTCCCGGTTTCAGGTCTATGGTAAACTCCAGTTCTCTCTCCAGCGGCATCCCAGGCAACTCCTCTGGAAATACGTCTGCAAAATCCCTCACCACCGGAAGGTGTTCTAGACCTTATGCTACTCCCTTCTCGTTGAGCACGAGGATCGCATAAAGTTTTCACCCCTTGCACATACTCTTCCGTAACTGTAAGGAAGAGACGAACCGCAGGGAAACTCCCTGGTTTCGTCCTACAATCACACGTCTCTGTCCTTCGTCATCAACCAAGCTCAACCGTTTCGTCTTACAGTTGAGAATCGCCTCATGCATTTCCAACCAATCCATACCGATCACGACGTCATAAGATCCTAAGATCGTGATGTACAAGTTGACTCTCATGAAAAACTCTCCCAGGTTAAGGGCACAGCCCGTAACCTTTCCTCCAACCTTCTGTTTGGCTCCCGAAGCCATCTCCATGAAGCTAAACTCATCCTGTTCGACTGCCTTTACCTTAATTTTTTTTAGCGCTACACCAGAAATGAAACTCTCAGTAGCTCATGGGTCTATCAAAATACTAAGGGTCTGGTCAGCGATAGTACCTGTCGTCTCGAGCACAGTCAACTGGTGTTCTTCCTGGCGGTTATTCACCGCTGCATGTATCCAATGGGCCTTTCCCATATCTCCCACGGTAGCGGGTTCGGCTGATCCGGATGTCTTGGTCCTCTCCACAGGACAGTTGCGCTGGTAGTGTGGCTCCCCACACGTCCAACACCCCTTCTTCGGCCCAGTAGTCCTGGTACCCGAAGTAGAATATGAATGCCCACCAGCTTGGAACCCTGGTTTGTTCTGCTGAACAGGCCTAAACTGTTGTTGCTGCGGGTGACACTGCTGCTGATGCGGTGGTCCTAGATAAGGTGTTTGTTGCTGAGGTGGTGGTCATCGAGGTGTAGTGAACGTGGATCCCCTCTGGAAGCCACGATGTCCCAGTGTATGTCTCGCTGGTGCCTGATGCCACGGTGCACCAGATGAACTCTGCCCTGCGGGTCTGACCCCCGCTGATAAGATCCTCCTCTGCTATGAGGGCCTTTTGGACAACGTCGTGCAAGGTTTGAGGCATCAAGATCCTAACCTTTGCACGTAGACTGTCATTAAGGCCAAACACAAACCTGTTGACTTTGAGCTTCTCTGTGTTAAGGTGCGGAGCATACTGGAGCAGCTCCATAAAACATGCCTCGTACTCGGGCACCGTACGACCTCCCTGTCGTAGTGCATTGAACTTGTTGAGCTGACGCTCAATGAATTCCTCAGAAAGGTACCTCTCTCGCAACCGTTCCTCTAACAGTTCCCATGACACGTCTTCCACGGCCATGTCCAGCTGCGGCAGGAGCGTCTTCCACCATAGAAGAGCGCTCCCCTTCAGTTGAAAGACCGCCATGCGGACCTTCATGTTGGAGGTATAATCGCGAAGCGCGAAGCACATCGCCATATTCTCCAACCATGCCTCGGCGGCTACGCCGTCCGGGGCACCAAAGAACTCGGGAAATTTTACCTTCTTGAGTTCACGGTGAATGCTACCTGTGACGGCTGGTGCGTGCGGAAGAACCTCAGGGGGTGCCGGCGCCCTGGCCTCGTCTCTGTCCAAACGGCTAATCAGAGCCTCGGACATGCGCCGAAAGGATCTCATCATCCCAATGACATCACCAACTGCTATATGTTCCTATCCAAGCACCTGCTCGCCTCCCTGGGGGTTAGACCCCACAGGCGTGGATGCTGCTTGAGGCGTCTCGTCTCCTCCCCTAGCACCCCGTCATATGCCTCCGCAACGTCCTCTAACCATGATTACCTGCACGCACACAATCAACTCGATCAACAACATTATAATAAAACTAACTCATTTCAATGAAATTCGTAGCGAATCCGAAGTCGCAGGTCGAATCGGCTCTGATACCATATGTAACAACCCTCCTCGTTACGATGACCCAACTCTAGTAACTAGTGCAAGATTTGTTTTTGGTTTAAAAGTGTGTGTGCACGTGTGGAAGTAACGGACTCACTTGACTCTACGTCGCCACCCGACAACCGACAAGACTCAACCACGAGGATCGCGACAAGAAGAAGCAAGGCGCACAACAAGTAACTGTAAGCAAATAACACCCAAGACAAGGTGCCCCACCACAACTTCAACAATAATGACATACTGGGTTAGGTACCGTACGGACACAGAAGGTAGAATCGATGGTAGTTGTTTACTATTTCTGCAGAGGAAAGCATGGCTTTTAATCTTAGTCCTCTGTTCCGGAGAGAGAGGAGGTCAGATAAGCTCCTGGCTGACTGCTCAGGCAGAAACTAGTAATCCCCTAAGGTGTGTCGCAAGAGTGGAACCTTGCCTTTAAAGGGCCCGAGACTCTTGATACGACACTGGATTCTTGACGTAGGGAAGCACACAGACATAAATACTAAGGCTACTGAAAGCGACTACATCCCTCCCGACACAAGCAGACCACGCATTGCAATACCACCAAGTACTATAAAATCAGGGACGATCATGACCTCTACGGGAGACGCACGTCAGGAGGAATCGAATATCGACCAACCACTATTGAGACCCGAAGACATCAATCAAGATCATTTTCTCCCTTAATTATCATTAACCAACGAAGACTTTATCCTAAGGTAATAACCAATAAGCTCAACCCCCCATTATTTAGTTATAAGGTCAGTAGGCACTAGTTCAGGGACAAGCAAGTAGCACAAGCGCATTGCATTTTTCTGTTAATTGCCATAATTGCACAATGTTATCATGCCATAATGGTAAACCCTCGAACATTTACAATCTCCATATATCTTTCCTTTCCTGCCAATTATTACCATAATTGCAATAACCTTACAAATAATAGCATTGCAATTTAAACATCATCATTAGCATTTCCATTTAAACAATATTCACATTGCAATTCAACCTCATCATTAACATTTCAAATTAATCCAATAATAACATTGCGATCTAAACATCATTACGAACATTCATTTAACAATTATTAACATTGTGACTTAAGCATCCTCATTAACATTGCAATTAAACAATTACTTAACATTGCAATTCAACCAACATTAACATTTCAATTAAATAATTTTAACATTGCAATTAACAATTACTTAACATTGCAATTCAACCAGCATTAACATTTCAATTAAATAATTTTAACATTGCAATTAAACAATTACTTAGCATTGCAATTAACTGACTCTAACTCTCACCTAGTTGTATCGTCAACAATGGAATCATCATATCGTTACCATACATTGACAATTATAATTGAACGAGGATAGTAAAGGGCGATACTAAAACCAACCGCTAACATGGAAAGATTAAACCCTAATATTAGATGATAATATTAAAACTAAATATTAAACTATAATGTTAACTACAATATTAAACACCATACCACCCACAAATTAAAACCACCATATAAACCTTAAATTAACTGCATTTTAACCACTTAATAATGTACTGCTTAATATTATCCATAAGGTCAGCCCTTAATATTAAACCCTAGTATTACCCCACTTAATATGAAACCACTATATTAACCCATAGTGTTACGACGATACCATTAAACCGACATTTAACGAGATGAGGCAGCATAACACCAGAAGATTGATCAGCATATTAAATCCAGAGTTTTTAAATGTTAAGGAATCCATATTTAAAGGGGAACAACATTATTAAACCAAATTTTGCAACGGCAATTTAAATCATGAATTAAATGATAAGAAATTCCCCATTTAAGGTGGAACAGCATTATTAATTCCAAGGTTAAGGCAGCATGTTAACATCATTAATTAAAACAACCAGAAATCCAAATTTAAAGTGGAACGACATTATTAACCCTAATTTTAAACAGCATATTAATCATGAATTAAATGACCAACAATCCCTAATTAGAGTGGAACATCATTATTAAACCTAATTTTTAAACCGCACATTAAATTCTTGAATTAAGCGACACGAAATCCATAGTTAGGGTGGAGCGGCATTATTAACTAAGTTTCGTGCGGAATATTACCCCATGAAATTAACGATAAAAATCCATATTGGAATGAGATGGCATCATTCATCGTAAATTAAAGCCGCATAATAAAACCATGGAATAAAACGATAAAGAAATATTGCCAGGATTGGGAGGCCGGGATTGGAGGTGCCTGCGGCTGAGAGCTGGCAGCCTCGCCATGCAGAGGATGAAATCCGAGGTGAGTAAAGGCTATGATACCCAAAGAGACGTGCCTCGGGAAAACGCACGGGCAGAAAACGCGTGCATGCAGACAGTGGCGGTTCCCCACGGCAGTGGTTGAGTTACACCCCATTGATGCGATTTCAAGTAACATACGACGACTGTAACCCATACCGAAATTTAGGTTTTTTTTTTTTTTATTTAGCTCAATGATGACATATGGAATACACTACTTGTAATCAAGAAGGTTAACTCCATACCTGGAACAGCTATTCAAAAAATATCCAAGTGTATTTTTAAAAACGTTATAAGAAAAAAAATAAAAATAAACTATTGTAAATAAACCTAACAGTGTTGTACAATGTGATTTGAACTATTCTTATGCGCATGCAATGCAAAGAGGAACCATGCAATATCAATCCACCAACATTTAGTCAAGAGGGTGCACGACAGTCCACTCCGCCAATCAATAAAAGGACTCGCTACACAGTAACACATTCAGACCGTATTAAAAATGCAACACAGAGAGGATTGAATTTTGAATAGTAAATGGGTGAATGGGAATCGGTGGCCACAAACGCATATGAACCAGATGACTGTGAGTAAACAAGGGTACAAGGGACTAGGTACCACCGCTTCCAATCGGTAGGAAGGAACACCCTAGCCTTCGACAATGCTCATCTTTCAACAAATCTCAATATAAATTTAAACGCCCATCAAAATCAACGAAACACCAGAAATACAAGATGAAACACGACTTGCCATATAAGTTCATATCGCGGAAAAGTACAACACCCATGGATTAATACAAAGGTACCTGTATAAGGTATTTTATTAGGAAAATATCAGATTGAGGAGAGTGGTACATTAAGTCCTCTGGGAAAACCAAAAGCAGTCAGCGTCACGCAAAAGCAATATTTGACAATCACTCAATTTAGTTGCAGTAGGCGCTATAAAAATAAACCGGTAGGACATCTTGTAGAAAATGAAATAAAAGGCTATAACGCCTTATCTATCATCTATTAACGATCCATCATATATTATTGCCCATTCAAATTCATAGCACAGGCCGACTCAGTATTGGGTTAAGGTTCAGAACCATTTTTCGAAGGAAGGGCAAGGGATGGAACGGCCTCAACGAGGTTCACCATTTTCCCAACAGGAAGAAATGAAAAAAAATTATAAAAAGAAAAGCAGCGGTAAATACTTTATTTACAAGGTGGGTAGCAGCCGTAAAAGTTTCATAGTCACGCCAATAACTATTAAGCCACAGTTCACACACACGATTCACACTATATTCACTGAAACTACAGTTTTCAAAACAACCATTAACTACACTTTATAAATATACGCAGCAAGATAGAAACGCCCAGAGATTTACATACATGTGTCCTTAATGCTTGCAGCAAATGATTCTGGTGCTCCTGCCGCTCCTGCTCCTTCTTGTCGACCACAAAGAACCCACCGGTACCTCCCATCCAAATGCTAGGGGTACTCTCCTTCCCCCTTAGCCCCCCGAGCCGCAAAGGGGCCACACACAAGCCAGACCGTAGCCTAGCTTCCCAGCTCGCGTCCAAGGGTGAGCTACCACTCAAGTCAGCTGAGAATCCCCAACTCCTACAAGAAATCCGTCCAGTCTCTCCTCCTCCAGCATAACAATACCAATCGATGAAAAAGGTCATTTCTTTCCCCCTCTCCCTTTCTTTTATCTTGTCTCAAACCCTAAATCCTCTTTCTTTTAGGTTTTCCCCCCTTTTTC
>ML787649.1:1564010-1576981 GCA_009831015.1 Picea engelmannii | reverse complement strand
CATGGCACAAAATCGCATGAAACAACAAGCAAATCAACATCGCAGTGAAAGAAGTTTTGAAGTAGGGGATTGGGTGTTTTTAAGACTACAACCATACAAACAGATGTCCCTCAAGCAAGCCAAGAAGGATAATAAATCATCACCAAAGTACTATGGCCCTTATAAGGTGTTGCAAAAGATTGGTGCTATGGCATACAAATTGGAGTTGCCTGCATATTCACGAGTACACCCAGTTTTCCATGTTTCATGCTTAAAGAATGTTATAGGCAACAAGATCCTAGTTCAAACTATATTTCCAGAACTTGATGAGGAAGGAAAAATCATATTGGAGCCTGAAGCCATCACTAACACAAGAATTCGCCAGCTGAGGAATAGATCCATTTCAGAGTATCTCATTAAATGTCCAGGAAACTACCGGCTGAAGATTCCACTTGGGAAGATGAGTCTTTTATACAGAAGCATCTAGAGTTACTCAAGCGTTGCGGACAACACTTGTCTCAAGGGGAGGGGCATGTTAAGCCCTAATATTGGCTCATTACCCCTTAATTGGGGCATATTATATTAGTAATGTTATTTTATTTATGTTGGCTTTAGGCCATTAGTTGTAATTATACCTCCTAGTCTCCTAAATATACCAAGGAGACATTTTCATTTTGAATCATCTTGTACTTGAACATTTAAGTGGGATAAAAGGAGGTTGCCCCCTCGAAGAGGCTTGTTATCTAAAATTATCTCTTTTTCAAGGCATTGAGTACTTTTTCTAAGGTTTTTCTATGCTATATTGATATTTGGTTCTTAACAGAACCTTTTGAGGTAGGGGTGTCTACGTCAGGTGGTATCGGAGCCTACAATATTTGTTTTCTGTCAGCAAGAGAGACAAAAGGAAAGTTGTGATTTGAATTCTGCAAGTAAAAGATTGAAACAATGCCACCCAGAAGACATCAAGATAGACTAGTGTCTGATCCAACTGTGGAAAGGGAAATGAGAGAACTCTGTGCTCTATTAGATGCTATGGAGACAACACAGAGATGGATAGTTGATGCTAGAGATGTTAGTGAAGTCGAAAGTGAAAATGAGGCTAGAGTTAAAGAAGTAGTTGTAGCTGAAGATACTGTAGAAGAACGTCTATTTAGATCTCTTGCAAGAATAGGTTCCAGGGAAAAAATGGATATTCCGATGTATGAAGGAAACTTAGACGTTTAGGAGATGCTAGATTGGTTTAGAGCACTGGACAAATACTTTGACTATGAGAATGTCGAGGAAGATAAGAAAGTTAAACATGTTGTCACTAGACTTAAAGGGCATGCAACATTGTGGTGGGATGAACTGGAGGTTGATAGGCATTTCAAAGGAAATCAAAAAATCAAAAGCTAGGATAGAATGGATAAAAATATGAAAGCCAAGTTTGTACCTAGGGATTACCAGATTAACCTGTTTCGAAGAATGCAAAAATTGAGACAAAAAAGGGATGACAGTGAAGGAGTACACTGAGGAGTTTTACAAGTTAAACAACAGAGAAGGTAATCGATAAAGTGATGATGAGGAGGTTGCCAGATACATGAATGGTATGAGATACAAGCTTCTGGATGAAATAAGCATGTTGACCATCACGAATGTGGAATATGCTTATCAAATGGCTTTGAAGGCTAAAGAAAAATTGGCCCGAAAACAAAATCAAAGAGGGTAAGGTAGAAGTTAGAGAAGAGGCAAAGAAATTGCACAAGACATAGTACAGAATCCCATGGATGAAGAAAAAAAAACTCACAATCACCATGAAAGAGGAGGAAGTTCACAGGGGAGACAATATGCCGACATGAACACTTTTCCGTGAACTAGAGGAAGAGGAAGAGGCAGAGGTGGTGAGATAAAATGTTTTGTCTGTGGAAATATCAGAATTAAGTCTTATGAATGTCCTGATAGAAAAAGAGATGGAGGAGTAAAGGCTCACATTTCAGAAGTGCAAAAGCGAAATGTTGAGGCAGAAGATCCAGAAGGTGGAAGATCTTTAATGATGCAGAAAATTCTCTTGAAGCCAGAGAAGGAGATAGAGAATCCAGTCCAAAGAAACAGTTTGTTTAGAACTGCTTGCAAGACCAAGGATAGGGTATGCAAGGTGATATTGGACAATGGAAGTACAAATGATTTAGTCTCCACAAAAATGGTGGAAAATCTAGAATTGGAGACGGTTGCACACTCGAGCCCATATAGAGTTTCGTGGTTGCAAAAAGGACAGCAGGTAACTATCACTAAAAAATGTTTAGTTGGGTTTAAGATAGGGGGATATAAGGATGAAATCTTGTGTGATGTTATTCCCATGAATTTCTATCATCTTTTGTTGGGGAGACCGTGGAAATATGACAAAAATGTTGTTCACGATGGGAGAAATAACACATATAGCTTAGAGAAGAATGGTAGGATGCATATGTTGCTTCCAATTAAGGACAAGGAGGTAAAAGAAGAGGTGAGCAATACTATACTTCTCATGAGTGGGAAGGAACTTCTCGAGGAAGCCAAGAAAGAAGAAGAAATTCAATTTGTCATGGTGAGAAAATCAAGAGTCATATTAACCAGTACCAAGATAGATGATTTACGTGGAGAATTTTAGGAACTACTGGAAGAGTTCAATGATATAGTGGTGGATGATTTACCTTGTTCATTTCCAATTATCAGAAGTATAAGCCATCATATTGATCTTATACCTAGAGAAAGTTTACCAAACAAAGCAACGTACAGATTGACACAACAGGACAATGAAGAGGTCAAGAAGCAAGTCCAGGATTTGATGGACAAAGGATTGGTTAGAGAAAGTTTGAGTCCATGCACTGTACCTACAGTGTTAAGCCTAGAGAAAGATGGTGGTTTGAGAATGTGTATAGACTCGAGAGCTATAAAAAAAATCACCATTAGGTATAGATTTCCTTTACCCGGGATGGATGATTTGATGGATTTCTTGAGTGGAGCAAATTTTTTTTCAAAGATTGACTTGAAATGAGGATATCATCAGATTCGAATGAGGGAAGGTGATGAATGAAAGAAAACATTCAAAACAAATGAAGAACTATATGAATGGCTTGTCATGTCGTTTGGTTTGATGAATGCACCAAGTACTTTTATGAGGTTGATGAATGAAGTCTTGAAAGATTTCATTGGTAAGTTTGTGATTGTGTATCTTGATGATATAATGATCTTCAGTAAGACTGAAGGGGAACATTTGAAGAATTTAGCTGTAGTAATGAAGATGTTACAGCAAGAGAAACCGTTGATAAATATGAAAAAGTCATCTTTCATGAAGACGGAGATCATTTACTTAAGTTTCGTTATTTCTGCGAATGAGTTAAAGATGGATCTGGAAAAGGTAAAATCAATCAGAGATTGGTCATCGCCAAAGAATATCTTTGAAGTTCAAAGCTTCCATGCATTGGCTATTTTTTACCGGAAATTCATCAGAAGTTTCAGTGAAATTTCTACACCAATGATGGACATAGTCAAGAAAAGACATAAATATTTTCATTGGACAGAGGAAGCAGAGAAAATTTTTAAGTCGTTGAAGGAGAAAATAACTGAACAACCAGTTCTAGTTCTTCTAGATTTCAGCAAAACATTTCAAGTGAGGTGCGACGCAAGTGGATTTGTGATTGGATCAGTCTTGAGTCAAGATAATAGGCCGATTGCATACTTCAGTGAGAAGATGAATGATGCAAAGATGAAATACTCCACGTATGATAAATAATTTTATGCAATCATACAGGCATTGAAGAAACAGAGACACTACTTTGTTCCGAAAGAGTTTTTCTTGTATAGCGATAACCATGCTTTACAATTCGTAACTCGACAGGAAAAATTGAACCAAAAGCATGCAAAATGGGTTGAATACATGCAGAATTTTACTTTTGTTATAAAGAATATTTCTAGAACTGCTAACAAAGTTGTTGATGCATTGAGCAGGAAATGTTTGATTATGTAGGAGTTTCGTGTGCAGACCTAGGTTTTGATAATCTTAAGGATATGTATAAGGATAATTCAAATTTTAAAGAGGCTTATGAAGCATGTGAGAATCTAGTTCTCAGAGATAGTAGGCAATGGATCGAGTATTTGATTCAGGATGGACTGTATTCTGAAATACAGTCCATCAATTGTGTATTCTGAAGAGTTCTATGAGAGAGAATCTTCTGAAAGAAAAACATAGTGGGGCATTGGCTGGACACTTCAACCAAGAAAAAACTTCCGCACAACTGAACAATTTGTATTATTGGCCAGGGATGAGGACAAATGTTAAGAAATTTGTCAACAAATGCATAATTTTCCAGCATACAAAGGAGAAGAGACAAAATACAGGGTTGTATCAACCATCGCCGATATGAGAGAGGTCGTGGAATGTGGTAAGCTTGGATTTTGTGTTAGGAATGCCGAGCACATAGAGGGGTTCTAATCCATATTTGTGGTAGTCGATAGATTTTCAAAAATGGCACATTTCATACCATGTCAAAAAACCAGTGATGCAACTCACATTGCAAATCTGTTTTTCAAAGAAGTTGTTAGACTTCATGTCTTACCCAGGAGTATTGTTTCAGATAGGGATATCAAATTTGTTGGTCATTTCTGGAGAACCCTGTGGATGAAGTTGGGGACAAAATTGTCTTTATCTTAGCATATCACCCTCAAATGGATGGACAAACTGAGGTAGTGAACCAGAGCTTGGGATATTTACTGACGTGTTTGGTGGTTGAACATCACAGTCAGTGGGATCAGATTCTGCCGCAAGCAGAATTTGCATACAACAATTCACCAAATAAGAGTACAGGAAAAAGACCATTCCATATCATGTATGGAATGCAGCCAAGAGGAGTATATGAGTTGAGGGACTTAGAGAAAAAAAAATTCAGAAGTGTTGGAGCAGAGGATTTTGTAGCAGAAATGCAAGAGCTCCACAACAAAATCAAAGAGCGATTACAGAATTCCAACCAGGAATACAAGCGCAGAGTAGATCAACACAGGAGAGAGATTCAGTTTGAAGTAGGTGATTTGGTTCTGGTGCATCTTAGAAAAGAAAGGTTCCCAAGGGGAACATACAATAAGTTGAAGATGAAGAAAATTGGACCATGTAAGGTTTTGCAAAAATTTGAGGTAAATGCTTACGAAATTGAATTTCTAGATGGGGTAGGAATATCACCCATATTCAACATATCATATTTGTACCCTTACAGAGCTAATGAAACAGGAACAAAGGAGGGTCAGAAAGAAATTCAATGGGTCATATAGATGCCTATAGCTGAAAGGTCGCATTACAGTTTTTCTTGTGTTCTCTGTTATGCCTACAGTTTTTCTTATGTTCTCTGTTATGCATTTATTTCAATGCTATGTGTGTGTACGTTCTTGATTTCATGTTGAATGTATGAAGTCTGTGAGAGGAGAATTACGAGTTTCAATTGTTTCTCGTCCTAAGGATTCCTACAAGGAGTGCAGTGAAGGTCCACATAAAGTGCGTTGACAAAGTTCTGAGTTTTATCTCAGAAAATCTGAGGGACACCATTGTTCTCATACCCGTTGGAGTGCAGGTATAGCACAGATTCATGCAAGGTGTGCACCGCCGACTTGAAGTCTTATACTTTTCTGACCAAGAAGAAAGGTTGAAGAACTATTGTTGCAAAGGAGTGCACAGAGTTGAAGAGTGAAATAACCAGAGGTTATTGTGAATCCCGCAAGGTGTGCATGTAGGGATTCCTTAGAATTCTAGAAGTTATAGTGAGAGTCCAAATTCAGAGGTATTAGAAACTTTGAAGTGTTAAAAGGAAGAACAAGGTCCGGAGTCACCTCACAAAAGTTAATTCCGGGGGAAGAAGACACCAAGGTAATTGGACGAAAGCCTTTGATAAGTCTGAATGAACGGTCGAAATTCTCAGAGGGAGAATCGTCGAAGTTCTATGAGTCATTGGATATTGCAGACCAGCGAGAAGATTAAGGTTGAGTGTCTTTCAACACTTGTAAGATTAGGATGGATAGTTTTCCTTATATCCATATCAACAAGGGTCATTGATCGTGCATTTGAATTCGCCATTTCGAAATTTGGGGAGTGGAGGATGTTGTGAGTTGGAGTCAAAAGTTGCGAATTCCCAATTCGCGAAGTCCCGATAGAATCAGGACCGTCATATCACAGGAAGCTCAGTGTGTTTATCGTGACGAGGATTCATAGCGAATTTGGCTATCAACGAAGGGTGTTGTTGCATTGCAAATCGTCGATAAGAGAAATCCTGAATTGCTGAAATATTTGGCCCAAGTCGTAGTTGGGGGGTCACATCAGGGAAATCAAGGGATGAGTCAAAGGACCCATTAGCATTTCGGGGTTTTAGGGATTGACGAGTCAGAGGGACTCATATCAGTGATAGTGAAGTCGCAAAAACTGAAATACTTTTCGGGTGAAGATAGTGGTCGCGTCGGTTGGTCATGTGGATGAGAGTTGGCACTTAGTGCTTGCTCACATAGGTGTAGCTCCAAAGAAGGACCTGTGTATAGACACTTGTGTGTTGAGGATTCCTGCAGGGAATCAAAGAGTCAATTAGAATAAAAAGAGGAGATTAAGAATGATCCTGGACTGGGAGGTCCTGCAAAACCTGATGAGGTAGGGGTGTCTGCATCATGACCCCTCTACTCCAAATGTGAGTCTGGTTGGCAAGTTATCGTCAGCTTGCATCCATCAATGAATCATGTTAGAAATAATAATCAATCATCATAACATCTAATCATATGTACATACGTCACATCAATATCATTCAAAACCAACCGTACACTCCCTGACTCGATCCAAAGTCCAAGGGGTTTCATCAATGCCTCTGCATCCGCAAGGTCCAAAGTCCTGCACACTCAGAAGAAGCCAGTCAATAGCACCCACCTACGTAAATAAAATAAAACAACATATCATCAAATCCACAATATCCCATAATCATAATGAAAATGACCAATAGTATAATAACCCAGATCACTTGCACGCAAGTGTCCTCAAATAATAAGTTCACTCAGTGCGCGCACGTAGGGAATTTTAGTTGTCTGACTCCATAGTCATTTCACCTTTGTTATATAGTAAGATATTTACGGAAGTATATAGCGATCAAATATAAATTCCTCACGGTCCTCTTAGAAACTCTTTATGTGTTGCGTTGCAAGACTTCCGAGTGTCTACTGCAAATTCTATGATAAATCCTGCAACAATACTATCTAACTACAAATCTACTACACACGTGAATTCATTATCAACTTGTTGTAACTGCGCAATATTCAAATTATTTGACTCTAACTATCTGATATGATTTTTCAAGTGGTTGTATTTCAACCTCAATATCCACTCCTGCAACACATGTGGGAAGTCATAGAAAAATACTTCATGCAAGTCTCTAAATACATACCTGTCCAGATATTTGCATGGTGTTATGTTAGAATTTTTTTTGTCTTTCTGGGCAAAGTCCAACTCCCTTGTTTTCAACCAACTTTCAATATCCACCTTTGTTGGATTCCATAGTATCAACATTCCTTTTTATAGCTTCATTCTCTTTGTGATTCTTTCATGGGTCCCACTCACTCAATCCCATGCAGTTTCAATTGACAACGGAAGCATTTGTTTGTTTATCTCTCTCGTCCTACCTCTTGGGCTGACCTAGGTTCAGATCTAAACAAGCTTCCAAAAACCCCCTCTAAAACTATCATCCCTCGTGGTAACCCAGAAGGCAACGCAACACATAGGGTGTACTGCACAGCCTCACCCGAGATAGTTCTATGGGTGAATGCAATGCTTAAGTGTTTTCAGTTTGGGAATGAGTGGGGATCTGGGATTGTACTTTTTGACCTTCATTTATCTATTGTCCATGTATATGAAACACTTTTTCGTTCTTTACTCATGCATGTAAATCAACAGATCTAACTATCTCATCAATACATTCATCTAAGGTTTAACCATTAAAAACACATACCTAAAACATAAGCAATTCACATAACACATGATCTATTGTGGCTCACCCCCTCGTAGGATACGTCCACAAAAATTTGGAATCTTAGGCTCTTTTATTATTGTTCTGTAATATATAGCACCTTGCACACTATAGTCTCTAATATTACAATCTCACAGTCTCCACGATCCTTGGGAGGATGACTAGATCACAACAAGCTCCTTAGCCTACTATCTAATCCTCGAGATCAATTTTATTGACTCTCCTACAACTCAAAAACTTATAAAAAGATAACAAATCTTACAATATTTATCCTAGATACACAAAACAATATTTTCTTACATGTTATCCCCCTCACCTAGACCTCCTAGGTACTTATACTTATTCTTGTCTTATCAACCATTACAATGTCTTACAAAAACCCTAACCCTAATGAGGTTAGGTTTTCCTACATGAATGACTCACATGTTGATTTTTCCCTTTTTACGATGCCTCTTTTTCTTTATTTCCCATGCTCTCCCGTGTTTTCTTGACAATGCTTTGATTCCTTCAACACTTCTTTGATTTCTCCCAAAATTGGCCTACACCAACACAATGCACTATGTAGTAGTAAACACACCGATGTGAATGTGTGCCCAAAAACACATGCATCATGCTATGGATTTTAGAAAAATAATATTATCACTGGTGCGCTCATTAAACATGTACATCCGGATGCGATTGGTCATCGGGTGCACCAGAACAGGGTTTTATAAAAAATAAATCCCATAGTAAAAATCATTTTTACCATTTTCAGTGTTGTCGAGCTCAAAAAAACCAGTGCAACCTTTACCTATCTGAACCACCCTACCTTCAATGTTTTCCTTGCTTTCCTTCCTTTTGTCTATTGTTCGGTGCGTGAATTTTGAATTTTTCCAAATGGTGGGAACATTTGGTTTTTTTTAGTATGTCTCAACCATGCCTCCCCGATGATAAAATGTCTAGGTAATTTGATTGTTTCTTCATAACTTGAGTTTTCACCGGATTACAATTTAAAATTGAGTGAAATTTTAAGTGTAAAAAAAAAATTAATAAATATTGCATTTAGCGTTCGAATTGCTCATCTCACACTACCTATGGTGCGACCTGTAAATTTATAGGGTACACCACGTACCTTGTTACCTTTCTCGGAGTGTGTTGGTAAACATAAATGAACTGGTGCATCCATTGAACGACGCATTGAACACAAGTATATAACTGGTAGGGAAGTGTGTCAAAGTACAAATAATGCATCGGGTCGTTAAAGTACAAAACACACCACCCTTATCATATGCATTTTTATGCAGTGTGTTGGTAAATGTGCACATCGGGGCATTCATGTTTACCAAACACACCACTAAGAAATGTAACATTGTGTTGCAGTGCACCCAGTAAATATTTTGGTGGCACCGCACGTGGTTCTATACTAACGACTAGAACGCACTGTAAAATGTTTCGTACTCATAAATTTGGAAACTTTTATGTGACAGTGCGTCGACATTCGTTACACGAATATTTGCATGTAATGAATGTATACACACTGCTTTTTTTCTAATTTCTAAAAACATGTTTATGTGCGTTAATATTTTAAATTTTGTTTTGGTTCAAGTGGTGCGTAGGATAAATGTAACGCACCAGTGTGTATGTGTTGTAGTGTAGTTCTCCAGTGTGGTATTATTTTCCAACGCACCACATAACATAGTAGAAAATATTTTGTCGATGTGCTACTTTACACTGATGCACCATGGATGATGCTCACAATATATACGCACTGCCTACAATGCGTGACTTTTTTTGGGGCGCACTAATAATACAATTAACTTATTTTTTTGTATTTATAGATAAATTTACCATTCAATAGATTTTGTTTTGTGTTTTATGTATGAGTGAGGTTGATGTATTTCATATGTTTATGATGCAGAGATGTGATAAGAGAGAGAAACAACAATAGAAGGAGAAGAGGGTGGATCTATAAAATGTTGTACAGGAATGGGAGGCCAGGGAGAGGGAGGGGTATTTGTACCCTCGTCCTATTACTTAAATGACTCATATTCTCTATAGGAATGTAGGCCTCCTTAAGTAATATCAATAGGCTATATCCCTTAAGGGGTACTATCGTTTGTTGGTGCATATGATCCATCAATGGGATGTCCATTGATAGGCTTTATGTGTGGGTATGGATCAGTGGTACCATCCCACTAAGGAGGATATTTGCTTTATCACTAGACTATCGAGGAGAGGGGAGTATTTTCCATAGTTCCCAGATATCCAAGTAGTTTTTTCAACTGAGAGTCAAATCATGTACTCTCAGGGATATATTGGGGTTGACGTACTATCCCCAACATATTTTCAGGTGTCTAGTGGACAGTTTAAAATCCCCTCTTTCAGTGTAGAGGAGGTTAGGTTCCTCTCACTTTTAGTGACGACCATAGCCCACTTTTTTTTTTTTTTAAATAAAAGGTGGGACCTTTCTATTAGAGATTAATCCAAAAAAAGAGATACATGCCAGTTATGAACCAGGTGTCCTGCCTGTAGAGGAAACCAGGACACCTGGCTATATCACTGTGACAAGTCAAAAAAATATGGAAAGCATAGAGCCACCCTGCCCGTAGGAAACCAGGGGGCATAGTCTTAACTAACAGTAGTCTGCTAATGAAGTATCTAAGACTATGTCGACTGACAACTAGAGGACTCCTGTCCTGAGAAAATGTAACAGTAAACTTTAAGAAAAGCATGCTAAGTCTGTGACCTTTTATCCGGGGCGTTCTTTGTCTTCTTGCGCTGTTGGAGCTCGAGTTGGAATGGAGTAGGGTTGAGCACAGGTAGGACACATTTTCTTGGGCGAGGCGCCGGAGTGAGCTGTAAGCAACATATCCAATCTCTGGCTGGTGCAGACCACATGAAAGATTAAGTCGTCGACGAGGCTTCTGAGATCAAAGATAAGGTGCAATTGCTCTGGAGGCAAAGGAGGTGGCGAGGTCGACCGTGGTTGTACTTCATCAGGACCCTGACTTTCCTCATTCTGAACTGGTTCGGCTTCCAGCTCTTGTTCCTCTTCAATGGTGCAATGTGTTGAGCCAGGGTCGCCCTCCAGGGCCTGTTCGGAAGAGGTGCTGCCTGGAGGAGTGATGCGAGAGCGGAATACGTGGGCAAGGGGGTCCCAATCGTCGGGGAAGGTGACCATTATCTGGTTCGAGAAGTCCGGTGGGAGATGAATGCTCGGATCCTCTTCAATGACTGTGCTAGGTGGTGAATTCGCTGTCTGAATTGCCTGTCGACGACGTCGTCTGGCTAGAGACAGTGCTCTCTGAATTTCCCTGTGTATTTTCCGGCGGGAGGCGGCTGCATACCAGCCCACTCCCCTGCGTGGCTTCCCCCTCAGGCGCGGCATGGCCGGAACAGAGAGGAGAGCCAGGAAATCGCGCTGCACAGAAGTCTGGTCGAACATAATGGAGCTCGCGAGGAGGTTGATGACCCAATATACCATAATAAACGCCATTAAAGTTCCGAGCTGAGTGCTCTGGCGGATCAGACCGATGACGCTCGTGCTGAGGAACTCCATGCTACGGAAATGGCAGGGGCTGACGCGAACAATGAATCGCGGAGTGTGTGTGGAGGACGGTAAATAAAGGCCCCCCGCCTCCCCTCGCCACCTCACCTTGCCACCTCGCTTCCCCTCCCTGTACGTGTGCCACCCCATCCGGGGGACCATAGCCCACTTTACCAGTGATGGGAAATACATTAGTTTCCCTCTTCTGTATTGCGTTTATTTTTTGGTACATAGGCCACTTTGTATGAAATGGTCTGATATTTTTTTGCAGCAACTTTGTATAGCGCTAGACAGATGACGTGCTATGATACGTGTGAGTTTGAACTTCCCTTTTCCTTCAAAGTTGTTTTTATTATTTTTTGAGAGGTTTCTAAAGACGAGGTCGACTTTTTTTTGTTATCCTGTTAAGATAAGGACCCATGTGTGAATGAACATGTAGGGGGAGATAATTCCCAAGAGGGGCCAACCGAAGTTTCTAGCCAGGATTTCCCTAGACGCACTAGGGCTACTAGGTAGTGAGACAAATCACATGTTCGTCATGGTGTCGTGTCCTTACGCGGGTTGGATTGATGAGGATTTTTGAACATCCTCCTCACACCAAATGAGACACCAAATGATAGAGGTAATATTAGTGTTTTATTTAAATTAATATAGTTTCATTTTATTGTCTTACTTAATTAGAATAAATTTGATTATAACATGTTCTTTAACTTGTTTTATTAAATTGTTTAATGAAATAACTATGTAATTAATATTTTGTACTTTTTATTTTGTAGATATTGACACTCTCATTGGGGACATGCCTCCTCCCCTAGCATATGATGAGGAGGATATGATGCTTGAGGTCGTGGTGGGTCAAGGTCCTTGGGTGAAGATACCCGACAACAAGCACCATAGGAATGATACCAAATTCAAGTTGGAGTTGGGCAACCAAATCTCTTCACTTTTGACTGAGGTGGGAGTCCTCCCTGCCCTGATGTAATACATGAGGAAAGATCGTATGCTCTTGGATATTTGGAGGGAGATGTCATGTGATTTGATACCTCTTATGCATCATATCGTCGGAGCTTCTAGGCTACTAATGAAGAGAAGGGTTCCTGATGATAGGCACAAATCTTCTTCCAGTATGACCCATTCATCCAGTACCCCATCGATTGATGAGGGTAGTCATGGTCATCCTTCTCCACACCCTCCTCCTCCTTCACCTCATCCAATTCATGATGAGGCAACACATATTCCTCCTCCTCCTCTTTCACATCACCTAGATGAGCATGCCATACCTATTCGTCATCCTCCTCGTTCACCTCACCTAGATGAGTAGGAAGGACCTATTCATCATCCATCATCTTCCACTATAGACCAGGCCTCCAATACTATTGTAGATATGTAGATTATTCCACTGGCTAGACCAGATATGTTATAGTAGTGATTTGAGTTGTCCATAATATATATATATATATATATATATA
>ML787649.1:1510384-1537562 GCA_009831015.1 Picea engelmannii | reverse complement strand
ACGTTATCCCTTGTGGGATACGTAACTCAATTTTAAACATTATATTTTATTATCCACCTATTATTTAATACTTTATTAATTAATGAATTAATTAATAATCAAATTAATCATTAACCATCATAAACAACTATTTTAATAATAATGAATTAGAATTGTTATTTTAAGACATAAATATAGTTTAGCTAATATTTTTAGGATTATATTATTAAATTAATCATCTTAATAATTAAGGGTCATTACAGTCGACACGATGAGCATCGACATAACTCTTCTGTCGATCCTGTGCTTCTTCATCCTTTTTCTTATTGTTTGAATTTGATCTTCCATTTCTTGGATCACTTCTGGTCCCACCAGGAACCTATCCTCAAGTTGATCCTAACTTCAAGGCATCTGACATGGTCTCTCGTAAAGAAATTTGAAAGGCACCATCTTAATGGTGCCTTGATAACTGTTGTTGTATGCAAACTCTACCAGTGGCAAGAACTCTTCCCAATGCCTTTGTTGGTCCATAATGTACATATGCAACATATCCTCCAAAATTTGGTTTGTTCGTTCCGTTTTCTCGTCTGTCTCCGGGTGATACGCTGTAAAAGTTAATTTGGGTTCCTAAGACCTCTTGGAAGCTAGTCCAAAATCATCTTTTAAAAACTGATCCTCTATCAGATATAATACTCTTAAGAAGGCCATGCAACCTCACAATATCACTGATGAAAACTCTATCTATAGAAGGTTCCTGATATGTCGGATGCACAGGAATAAAATGAACACTCTTCATCAGAGTGTCGACTACCACAAAAATCGAGATGTGTCTCCTTGTCGTCAGTGGAAATCCAATAATGAAATCCATCAAAATGACCTCCCATTTCGATTCTAGAATAGCGTGTGGTTGTAGTAATCCTCTCGGATGTCTATGTTCATCCTTCACCTGCTGACACTCTAGACATATTTCCACGAGTTGAGTATGTTTTCCTTCATTCCATTCCATAAGAATAAGGGTTTAAGGTCTTCCCTCATCTTTGTGACCCCAGGATTATCCATGTAAACTACTCTATGAGCCTCGTTTAAGATCAAAATCCTCAACTCGTCATTGGGAGGTACGTAAATTCGAGTTTTAAATCTCAATAATCCGTCGTTTTCCATACTAAATCCTTCAAATGTTTGCACCATCATTGTGTTTTGTCTGATAAAATCCTTGACCTCTTTGTACCAGTCATCGTTTCACTGTAAGGTTGGAATCATTTCACGTAGATCCGTTTGAAGAGACATCAACAAAAATATGCATGGTCTCCGACTCAACGCATCTGCCACTCTGTTCATTGTTCCCTTTATGTAAGTAATCTCGAAATCATACTTGCTAAGCAATTTTGACCAATGTCGTTGTCGTGCGTTAAAGTCGCCTTGCATAAATATGTGTTGTAGTCCATAGTGGTATGTTTTTAGTTCGAATTTCCATCCAATTAGGTAATGTCTGCAAACCTTGAAGGTATAAACAATGGCTAACAACTCCAAATCATGCATCGCATAGTTCTCCTCATGCCTTCTCAACTTTCTCGATATGTAAGTGATCACTCGACTGTATTGCATCAAGACTTCGCCTAAGCCTTCTTTGGATGCGTCAGTGCATACCAAGAATTCCACATATATGTCAAGGATATTTAGTATCGATGTTGTTGACAACAACTCCTTGAGCCTCCAAATGCTTCCATGCATTTCTCGGTCCAAACAAAATTCTTATTCTTCTTCTGCAATTCCGTTATCAGATTTTATATCTTCAAAAAATGCTCGACGAATCGTTGATAGTATCCCGCTAAACCCATGAAGCTACACACTTCGGGGAAATTCGTCGGTGCAGGACATTCCATAATAGCCTTGACCTTTATTGGATCCACATCGATACCTTCACCAGAGATGGCATGCCCTAAGTAGTGAATCTTTGATTGATAAAATGAGCATTTATAAAATTTCCCATACAATTTGTTCTCTCGTAAACACTGTAGTACCAAGCACAAGTTCTCTTCATCCTCCATCGTTTGAGAGTAAATCAAAATATCATCAATGAATACTTGGATGAACTTTTCCAAGTATTCTCAGATCACCTCGTTCATCAAACTCATAAATACCCCTGGAGAGTTCATCAGTCCAAACGATAGAACAATAAACTTGTAATGTCCAAACCTCATCTTAAAGGCGATCTTAGGGATGTTGTCCTCTTTGATCTGTAACTGGTCATACCTAGATCTCAATTTGATCTTTGGAAACACTGTCACACCTTTCATCTGATCAAACAGATCATCAATACTTGGCAACATATATTGATTCTTAATCGTTGCCTTGTTCAATTGACACTAGTCAATACAGAGTCTCCATGACCCTTCCTTCTTTCATATGAAAATAATAGGTGCACCCCATGGTGACACACTTGGATGTATAAGTCCTAAGTCTAGCAACTCCTTCAGTTGCATTCTCAACTCACGTAACTCTAGGGTTGACATACAATAAGGCATTCTTTTTATCGGTTCAGTCCTCAGTTTTAGGTCTATGGTAAATTCCAACTACCTCTCCAGCAGCATCCCAAGTAAATCCTCAAGAAAGATGTCTGCAAACTCTCTCACCACTAGAAGGTGTTCTAGACCTTCCACTACTCCCTTCTCATTTAACACAAGGATCACTTAAATCTTGCACCCCTTATGCATGTTCTTCTGTAGCTGCAAGGAAGAGATGAACTATAGGGAAACTCCCTAGTTCTGACCTACAATCATGTGTCTCTTTCCCTCATCATCGACCAAGGTTAATTATTTTGTCTTACAATTTATTATCGCCTCATGTGATTCGAACTAGTGCATATCGATCATGACGTCATAAGATCCTAAGATTGTGATTTATAGGTTGGCCCTAGTGACAAACTCTCCCAGGTTAAGGATACAACCCATAACCTTCCCACCAACCTTCTGTTTGGATCCAGAAGCCATTTCTACAAAATCTAAACTCATCCTATTCGACTACCTTTACCTTAATTCATTTTAGTTATGCCCCAGAAATGAAATGCTCTGTAGAACCTGGATCTATCAAAATACTAAGGGTATGGTCAGCGATGGTACCTTACGTCTCAAGCATAGTCGACTGGTGCTCTGTCCGGTGGTTATTCACCACTGCATGAATCCAATAGGCCTTGCCCAAATCTCCCATGGTAGTGGGTCTGACTGATCTAGATGCTCTGGTTCTCTCCACTAGGTAGTCACACTGGTAATGTGGTTCCCCACATGTCCAACACCCTTTCTTCAGTCTAGTACTCCTGGTACCCGAAGTGGAAGATGAAAACCCACTGACCCGAAACCTTGGTCTTTTCTACTAAACAGGCCTAAACCATTGTTGTTGCGGTCGACGTTGTTGGTGGTGCTATGGTCCTCAGTAAGGAGTGAGTTTTTGAGGCGTTGGTTGTCGAGGTGAAGTGAAAGTGGATCCTCTATAGAAGACACCATATCCTGGTGAATGTCTAGCTTTTGTTTGATGTTGTTGTGCACCATATGACACCTACCCCACTGGTCTCGCTGGAGTCCTTCTCTGAACCCTATTGATAAGTGCCTCCTCTGTTATGAGGGTCTTCTGGAAAACATCATGCAAGCTTTCAAGTATCTGAATCCTAACCTTTTCACAAATGTTGACATTAAGTCAAAACAAGAAATTATTGACCTTAAGTTTCTTGGTATTTAGGTGCAGAGCATACCGAAGCAGCTCCATAAAATTTGCCTCGTACTCAGGAACCATACAAATACCCTATATCAAGGTGTTGAAATCGTTGAGTTGATGCTCAATGAATTCCTCTGACATATACATTTCTCGGAACCATTCCTCGAACAAATCCCATGACAATATTTGACGACCATCTTCAACTACGGTAAGAGCGTCTTCCACCATAGAAGAGCGCTCCCCTTTAGTTTAAATACCTCCATGCAGACCTTCATGTTGGAGGTATAGTCGCTAAGTGAAAATCACATTGCCATATTCTCGAACCATGCCTTGGCGGCTGTGTCGTCCAGGGCACCAAATAACTTAGGCAATTTGACCTTCTCAAGTTCATGGTGAATACTAACATTACCGACTAGAGTGCGCAGTGGACCCTCAGGGGGTGCCGGAGACCTGGACTTATCTCTATCCAAATAGTTGATCAGTGCTTCAGACATCCATTGAAAAGACCTCATCAGCCCAACCATATCACCCAGAGATATATGTTCCTTCCCGACAACATGTTCGTCTCCCTAGGGGTTAGACCCCTCAGGTGTGGATTCTAATGGAGGTGTAACGCCTCTTCCCGTAGCACCCCGTCGTCTGCCTCCTCAGCTTCCTCTAACCATGATTACTTGGATGAATACAAATCAGTTTAATTAACAACATTATGATCAAATATCTAATCAACCGAAGCCATAGTGATCCCATGTCGCAGGTCAAACCGTCTCTGATACCATATGTAAAGACCCATCTTCGCTACAACTACATGAGACGCAATGCAAAAGGAAGATTTTTTTTTTAAGCAAGAAGCCAACAATGACAACAATTAATAAACCCAACTTGACAATGAAAACAATGCACGCAAATTAGGAAATAGAACACAATGACCAAGCATACTGGAACATCATGCAACTAGACGAAACATGTGATAATCAAAAGACAGATAAAAATGGTTACCCACCCAACACAAGAAAGACAATGCCTACAATCTAAATGACAACATCAACAACCCGACACATCGACTTCGACAACCAGTAACTAGAAACCTCTACAGCACGCAAAACCAAACGCATTAAGGTGTTACAGAACCAATTACCAACATCAATTACAATAAACAATACGCCCTCACTAGGAAGCACAAGACTACAACCAGGATAACATTCACATCTATCCATTAGGGCACGCAAATATCCCCTCATCTGGAATCATGTCGTCACAAGGCGATAGGTGTGTCAGTAATCATGGCGCAACATAACATATCTAGACCTTAAACCCAAGCTAAATCCAAAGCACTAGGAGACGAAATTGATTGTCAAAAATAAATGAATACTACCCAAGCACCCAATCGACAAGTCAACAAGACGCAAGGGAAATTTGACTACTATATCAATCATACATTACATTAAATTCCAAAACAAGCCTACATAAACATGGTTAATGGTGCGAAAGAAAGCTAATATTTATCCCATCATACGTCACATTAATTTCTTGAATCCACATAAGTCATACATTCCTTAAAATAATGTTTCTTTACCGTTTATGGAATAGCTACATGTTTTTTTGCATTGAAAAAGAGAATTAATATATGCACTTAACATAATCAATATTAATACTAGTGTAATGAGGAATGTAATGATGAATTACACCATGTTCACATAGTAGGAAGTATATTATCTTATAGGTACTAGTTATTCCATGGTGATGCTTGACTACATCAATCTGTGCACATTAGAAATAATTATATTCAAGCAAATAGTTCACTTAATAATCTATCTATGAAACATGTCTTTTAAAACTTAATTCAATATCTTTTAAAACTGAAACAAATATATCGTTGTCTTTTAAAACTGAAACAAATATAATTTGTTGTCCTTTAACAAGTCTATTGATTGAAAAAAATATAAAAACGTTGTCTATCAAATTCACATAAAAAAAAACGCTATCTATCATTACACTATCTATAAAAACTATGTCTATCATATTCACATATATATAAATGTTGTCTATTGAAAATGTTGTCTATCGTATTCACATATATAAAAAATATGCCAATCATATTCACATATGTAAAAATGTTGTCTATTAACAATGTTGTGTTTAGAGCATGTATAAATTGCTTCCAGACGTATGCATAGATGCGTTGTTTAAAATCGTTGTGTTTAGAGGAAAGAGAACACAGTTGTATAAAATCGTGTTGTATAAAATTGTGTTGTACAAAATCGCTATATAGAATCGTTGTGTATAAATTCGCTATCCATTAATGCTATTATATTACTGTATCTAATCCATTTCTGAAATCTCTATTTAATAATGATTCATTGTCTAACAATATGATATATATCTCTATCCATATATAGCTATCCATTATTATATCGCTATCTATTAAAAACATAATATTGTTGTCTAAAAATATATGATAATGTTGTCTAATAAATGGAAATCGCAGAGTTTATTTCTAAGTTTGTTCAAGTGCAAGGATAAACTGAACGCATAGATAAATTAATGCAGAGATTAAACATTCAAAAAAAATGCAGATAATCAAGCCCCAAATTGTTGAGTGGGTACGGTGTAAATAGCTAAGATAAAGGGTGAAATCGTTGGGTCAATACTAGGTAAATCGCCCAGAAAATCATAGGGTAAATGCTGTGTAAAATGCCAAGAGAATTTTGGTGTGAATGTTGGGCAATATGCCAAGAAAATCGTGGTGTGAGTGTTGTGATTTATCAATCAAAATCGCAAAGGTTTACCATTCGAGTGCAAAGATTTATCATTCCAGAAAATGCAGAGATTTACCAAAGTTTAAGCAATTAAAAACACAGAGTACAATCATAGTTTAACCAATCAAGACGCAAAGAATCAACACAACGCTGAGAATCAACACATAGAAACAACGATGGTGGATTGGAGAGAATAAATGCCCAGGTGAGAATTCCTTGCTGGGA
Organism: Picea engelmannii; assembly: GCA_009831015.1. Lineage (NCBI taxonomy): Eukaryota > Viridiplantae > Streptophyta > Pinopsida > Pinales > Pinaceae > Picea > Picea engelmannii. The sequence continues at coordinate 1,530,894 of ML787649.1, read as the reverse complement.
AGAGAATGATATTATAGTTATTATCCATGCACGGGAAAGTAGGGGATTTAAATCTAAGTATTTAAACACCGAATTGACAACCGTCGACTCAGCTCTTGGACGCCTGCTCAAGAACATACTAATAACTTAAAGGATCATGAAACAGAGGATAAAAACACAATCTGCATACAGATCTTGTCCATGGAGAAGAAAATAATGAAATAAAAGCGTGATCAAGGAATAAAGAAAATGCAGGCAGGAGATACAAGAACGCAGGCAGGAGATACAATAACGCAGGCAAGGTTTTGAGTCTGGGGCTCATTTTGGCCACTCGCAAAGAGACAATAACTCTTAAATAAAGGATACAGTGGATATAAATGGTTATTACTGAATAAATCAAGCGACAAGCAGGTTACAATTACCATAGGAATGCATGTGCAAGAAATCTCATGGAAATGAAATCATCAACCAGGTACAGAGAAATAAACACGTGTAAATTAAATGTCATTGCAAGTAACAACTTTAACATGCATACCTTATACAAATGAGAATGTTCTGAATTCGTTGTCCCACACGTACTCTGTCCATCTCTGGCTTTCCAACCGATGTGACCTCATCGATACCTCCCAACGAACACTAAGGGTCCTCTTATTCCCCCTGAGCCCCCTGAGTCACAAAGGGGTCGTGCACACAATACCAGAGAATACTATCACCCAACTCACCTTGCAAGGTTGAGCTACCACTCGTTACCCAAGCTGGGTATCCCAACTCCCACAAGAGAAAGTTCAGTCAAGATAAAATTCCAGTAGTGTAATGTTACGCAAGCCAAATGATGATCCATACTCCTCCTTCGCCATCTCTTTTATAGATTTTTTTAGTAATCAGTTTCCCAATTTCTCATTAATTTATTTTTTTTCATTTAATTAATTTCTAAAAACCTCCCTTATACACATGTCGTTCGATCCCCTAGTTGCACTAGACAATCAATTTTATTAATTAATTAAATATTCCTATTTCCCTCACCCACCAAGAGAATTCCTAAAAAATCTCCTCGGTGTCCCAATATTCCCTTAAAATTATTAAATGATTTATGCCTTACTTAATTCCTAGTTGAGTTCATAAATAGAAAGTTCCAAATGCTAGATTCCTTACTAAGTTAGACATTCAACTTTTTCTTTAAGTTTCCCCCTTTTTTATGTTTCACTTTTTCTTTAAGTTTCCTTTTATTTTAAGTTTCCCCTTTTTATAACTGATTTCAGAATAAGTAGTTTAGATAAACAACCATTTACTCTGTTTATGAATTTAATCCTCCATTATAATTTTTATTTATTTTTTACTTTAATAATTAAAGTTTGAATTTCTCTTCTTAGTTATAAAAGAACCTTTAGTGAATTGAAATTTTATAAAAATAATCTTAGTGAATTAAAATTTTATAAAAGAACCTTAGTGAATTAAAATTTTATGCAAAGAACCTTCGTGAATTAAAATTTTATAAAAATAACCTTAGGGAATTAAAATTTCCATTTTAATCTGGTTATACATCAAATTAGTTTTTAATTTTATTTTTTTGTTCTTAGGTTCTACTTAGACCTAGGTTTATAGTTCACTAGGATTGGCGACAGTTCTTAAGGGAAAAAATAGTCATTAAACTTTACTTATCACATCATTCATTTGAAGGCCGACTAGGTTTATTCACTTACCAGTTAAAATCGCAACATTCCCTTCAAGGCGCACTACATGCTCCAAGGGTGCCACTCACCTCTTTTTGTTTTCCTTGCGCGATGTGCCCTTCAAGATGCACTACGTGATCCAAGGGTACGACTTGCCTCTTTCTGTTTTCCTTGCATGACGTTACCTTCAAGACATAGTACGTGATCCAAGGGTGAAACTCACCTCTTGGATGAATTTGGGAGACGTCAAACCCCTAGAGTCAATACTCCGCGAGATGGTCTTGTGGGAGACTAAGGGACTCTAAGGAATAAGGCCCCTGCCTTATTGCGCATCCCTTAGAATCATTGTGAGTGACTGTCACAATCTTCCTTCACGACATCATGGGTCTTATCAAACTAGGTAATTGTTAACCTACAATTCAAGCCACGATAGGAATGCTAGTAGGTTGTGGCAGGGCTGCTGCCACACCTCTCCCTCAATGTCTTTGGTTGTCATGCGTGACCCCTTTACTCCAAATGTGAGTCTGGTTGGCAAGATGTCGTCATCCTGCATCCATCAACGAATCATGTCAGCAATAATAATCAATCATCATAACATATAATCATATGTACATATGTCACATAAACAACATTCAAACTCAACAGTACACTCCCTGACTCGATCTAGAGTCCAAGGGGTTTCATCAATGCCTCTGCATCCTCAGTGTCCAAAGTCCTGCACACTCAAGAGAACCCAATCAATAGCACCTGTCTACATAAATACAACAAAATAACATATCATCAAATACATAATATCCCATAATAATAGTCAAAATGACCAATAGTATAATAACACGGATCACTTGCATGCAAGTGCCCTCAAATAATAAGTTCGCTCATTGCACGCAAGAGCGAGATGTTATAGTAGGGTAATCCATAGCACGTTTTTTTAGTTGTTTACATGATCTTATTGATATTATATTCATCCATCATGATTGGGTCCAAGACCTACTCCTTCTTTCCTTTATCCATCTCTTCTTCCATTTCTCCACCACTTGTCAGTGCTTTCCCCCCTTCCCCCTTGCATGCAGGGAAGTTTAGTTGTCTGAGTCCATAGTCATTGCACCTTTGTTATATAGTAAGATATTTATGGAAGTATATAGTGATCGAATATACCTTCCTCGCGGTCCTCTTAGAAACTATTTCTTTGTTGTGTTGTAAGACTTTCGAGTGTCTACTGCAAATTCTATGATAAATCCTGCAATAATATTGTCTAACTAGAAATCCACTGTGCGCATGAATTTTCTATCAACTTCTGTGCAATCTCCAAAGGATTCGAATCTAACTGTCTGATCTGATTTTTCACGTGGTTATCTTTCAGCATCAATATCCACTCTTGCAACACATGTGGGAAGTCATAGAAAAATACTTCATGCAAGTCTCTAAATACATACCTGTCTAGATATTTGCATGGTGTTATGTTAGTATTTTTGTTGTCTTTCTGGGCAAATCTCAACTCCTTTGTTTTCAACCAACTTTCAATCTCCACCTTTGTTGGATTCCACAGTATGAACATTCTTTTTTATAGCTTCACTCTCTTCACGATTCTTTCACGGGTCCCATTCACTCAATCCCATGCAGTGTCGATTGACAACATAACCATTTGTTGGTTTATCTATCTCTTCCTACCTCTTGGGCTGACCCAAGTTCATATCTAAACAATATTCCAACAAATCCCTCTAAAATTATCATCCCTCTTAGTAACCCGTAAGGCAACACAACACATAGGGTGTACTGCACAGTCTCACAGGAGAGAGTTCTATGGGTGAATGCAATTCTCAACTGCTTGTAGTCTAGGAATGATTGGGGATCTGGGATTGTACTTTGTCACCTTAATTTATCTATTGCCCATCTATATTAAACACTCTTTCATTATTTATTCATGCACGTAAATCAATATATCTAACTATCTCATCAATACATTCATCTAGTATTTAACCATTAAAAACATATGCATAAACCATCAGCAATTCACATAACACATGATCTACCGTGGCTCACCCCCTCCTGGAATACATCCAAAAATATTTGGCAACTTAGGCTCTTTTAATATGGTTTTGTAATATATAGCACCTTGCAAAATATAGTCTCTGATCTTACAATCTCACAGGCTCCATGATCCTTGTGAGGCTGACTAGATTGCACTAGGATCCTCAGCCTACGATCTAATCCTTGGGATCAATTTGCCTAACTCTCCAATAACTCAACAACTTACAAAAAGATAACAGATCTTACAATCTTTATCCTAACTACAGAAAATAGTCTTCTCTTACATTCTATCCCCCTCACCTAGACCTCCTAGGTACTTATACTTATTCTTGGCATATCATCTATTACAATGTCTTACAAAAAAACTAACCCTAATGAGGTTAGGTTTTCCTGTCATTGGGATCTAAAGATGTCTAAAAATAGCCTTAGTTTAACATTAATTTATCAACCTGAGGATTCATTTTTTATCTCAAAGAATATCGGCAAAGTCTATGCAGATAGCTCGTAGAGGCTAAAATCGTGTAGTGAAAGAAAATTTGAGTTTATCAACAATCAAGTTCCTCAAACATTCATTAAAGATTCTAGGAATTGAAATCTAAAGTTGTGAAGTGGAAAGGAACTAATTAATCTATTGAATTCATTTTAAGAGCAATAATGGAATCTAGATAAAGACTTGCAGAAATGACTATTATTATGAATCAAATTGCTGGAAAGAAAAAGGAAAATTACTGTATCTATGGAAAGAAACAGAGACTGTAATCTAGTCGAAAAGAGACAACAATCGTATTTCTATTGAAAGGAACAACAACTATATTCTAATGAAAAGGAACAACAAATGTAAACTAAGTAAAAGGAACAACAAATGTAAACTAAGTGAAAGGAACAACAAATGTAAACTAAGTGAAGGGAACAACAAAAGTGAAATTATGAGGAACTGTCATGCATCAAATCTCAGTAATAGGAATTGGAACAACAATCATCTAATGCTTCAGGGAATATCTATCTCGTGCAATTGACATGAAATCTGCAACACACTTATGCATTCATTGAACTACTGTAAAAGAGAATCAAATCAGAAAACATAAATTGAACTGATACAATTACAGGTCGAACAATAGCTCCTTAAGACTGGGCCCTTGGTCCTTAGAAGCACTGCTATTTGAAATTCAGTATATAGAAATGGTAAAACCGCTCGAAGCTTCTATTGATTTCATAGCTGATACAACATTTTACAAAAACTGCTAACGCATAGCAATTCTAAGTTCTGAGTTCTTGGGTGCAATTCTTCTACCTCTTTTCAAGATCTATTTACCCCTTATATATTACAATAATATGGGTAAATTAAGCTATCATGAAGATCGAGAGATCCTTAGGATTTCTTTACTATTACAATATAAGCAATTCGATCATCTTCAAAACTGCCTTGCACCATAAAGTATTCAACCTCCAATAGCTTACACATCTTCAAGATTTCCTTTGCTATCTTGGGTTTGACAATATTTAACCAATCCTATAATAAAACGAGACAATTCCAATCATATTTAGGATCTATGTAATCTAACTTCAACAATAATGCTAAAGAGTATATTATTCATTTTCTATTCTATTTTCTCTTAAATAATCGAAACGTCAATCAAGATGATATCATGAAATGTGGGAAAAAGGAAGATATTTATACCTTTTTCATAACCTAACATACCCCCTAGCTTACCTTCTTGCATGTCCTCATGCAAGCTGAGATTTTACATGTAAAGTAGTAATGTTGTAAGGTGGAAAGGTTGGTTCACCAGGCCTTCTGAACCCATTGCTTCTTTTGAGTTCTCCAAAAGCAACATCCTCCCTTTTCTTGTTAATTTGATAATATTTTTGGTAAATTTCTGGAGGGAACCAAATGATAGGGGGATTATATATGCACCCAATCCAAGAAGTCCATTCCTCTTGTAGCAATATAGAATACCTCTCTATTCTTTAGGTAGCTGCAAACAAATTCATGTACCCAAAGGGTTCTCTACTCTTAACTTCACTGGAGGATGCATCCCATCTCAGTTTATAAGCAACAAGAGCTTCCTCCTTAAGCTCCCTAAAATGAGTGATACCTAAACGTATAACCTGTAGATGGATAGGGGCTAAGGAGTCTACCACCCCCCCTCTTTTCATAAAGGTTTTATGTCGCATAATGGTTGGAAAGGACTTTGGAGGTTCTCCCCTAACCCAGAGATCTAGCCCAACTTCCCTCTTTAGGAAGGTTTTATGAGCTTTACCCCATCTGACTTGGTTCTGAGTAAATGATAGAAATGTCTGAAACTGTATGTCACCTATGAATGGGCCAGGTTTATCTTCCCTTTTTTCTTCCAAAATGAAATTATGAAAGTACAATTCACACAAAAAGTATTGTACATTTTCGTCATGCTCTTTGAAACATGAAATAAAATCAGGTATAGTGGAAAATGAAATAGGTTTTCCTACTCTGATGGCCTTCACTCTTAATAAAAGATACCGTTCCAGCAAGAATAAAGTGTATTTGGTGGCAGGGACTCTGCAATTAATAACATCAGAGTAGACATCACAGATTTCTTTGATTTTCTCCAAAGCTTTTTCTCATTGGGTTTGCACCTTTTTTATGTTCCCTTGGGCTCTGGTGAGCGCATCATAGGTCTCACTCTCTGTTGTTGTCATGTCCTTCAGTTTTTTAACAATATTTTGATATTCATCCCTAGTGACCATCTCATCTTGGTGTTGATCCAATGCTCACTGGGCTTGTCCCAACTCTGCCTTTATTTTATCAATGGTGACACCCTGTGCTTAAGATTGGGATGCTTGGTATTCTTCCATAGAGCCCATATCTTCCCTGGATTGAGTTAATGCTTGCTAGACCTATGTAATCTCTACTTCTAGTCTGTCCACAATGGCACTCTATTTCTGGGACTGGAGTGCTTGGTGCTTTGCGATAGTCAGTAATTCATTTCTGTTTTGAACCAGGGTTTGTTGAGACTGCATCAATTATTCCTACAATCTCTTTATGGTAGAATTATACTCAAGGAGTTGAGATATTTCCTCTAATATCGGGGTGTCTGTCTGTATCCCTACAGAATTTGTACTGACTACTCCTTTAGGAAGAGGGTTTATTCCTTGCACTATGTCCCTTTTGTTCTTCTTTCTTCTGTGGTCCTTATCTGCATGTTCTAGTTGTTTCCTCAATTCCTTAATAATTTCCTTGAGTTTAACCACCTTCTGCTTTAATAATTCAGCCTTCTTAGCCTTTTTCTTCAACAGTTTGTTTTCTTTTTTTAACTTTCTAATTTTCTTATGGCTCTTGGTTGATTTTTGTTTATGAGAGGTCTCAAGGTCTTCTTCATTCTGGCCAACGTATGGTTTTTCCTTTGTTCCTTCCAAATGTTATGTCTATCCAAGAGGGCTTATTGTTTCAAAATGAGTTTCTTCCTGTGCTCTGTCCTCAAGAAAAGACATTTCAATATCAGGAAAATCGTCAACTGTTTTTGAAGAGGAGGCTTGTTCTGGGCATTTTTCTGGATTATTTGTGCCTCTGTCAATTGAGGTTCCCAAGCTTCCCAAAACCTGGGCTATTTCTACCTCATAGCTCTTCATAAATTGTTCTGTCAGATGCTCTAATGTCGGTTGGGTGTCTTCCTGATCATTCCTTTGTGAGGTCTATTCTACTTGCCCAATTTCTTGAGCATTCTCGCATGGAGACTGTTCTGTAGAATTTTGAAGTTCTTGAGGTTGTTTTGTTGTAACCTGAATTGTTTCAGTTGTTTCCTGAATTCGTCTACTTCTTCTCCTTGTCTAAATGATGGTTGTAGGGGCAGTTGTTTCTCTCTTCCTCTTTTTCATTAATACCTATGTTTTTGAGGTCTAGGCCTATGTGATTTGGGCAGGGTCTGCCTCAGCTTCAGTTTGAGGAGATGGGATTTCTCTTTGGGCAGTAGTCTCCTCTGCATGTCTATCTTCAATGTCCTGTGGTGGTTCTTCATGGCATAATTCAGGTTGCTCTAGTTGTGGAGGTCTATTGGCCTCAATCAGGTTATCCCAGGTCAATTGAGTTTGACTCAATGATTTATTTGTTACCAATTTAACTAATCTGTGGTGACTGATAACAGTAACAAGGTCCTTGGATTTTTTTGTTCTTAAGGCAACCTCATGTAATATGGAATTCAGAAAGAAAGGTAGATTAAGTACTAACCGTTGTTTTAAAGCTACCAACAATTTGAGGTGGCGAGGTTGAATTACGTCATATCTTCCATCACAAGTGATGTACCACTGAATTATCCCTGTAAGTTCCTTCCATGGTTCTCTGAGAGTACTGGGATTGAGTCCCTTTCCCTTCTTATCCAATTCTTCCCCAAAATCTGTGAAAGTTTCCACAGTTTCCTTTAGTGCTATGTATCTTCCTATCCACTGAATTCCCATGTTAGGGAGGCCTGTGACCTCTGCTAAGATTTCCAAGGTGACTGAGATTTGTATGCCTCGCACCATAGAGTTGTCTCCCTGTAGATTATGAAAGAATTCAAGCGTGAAATTTGTGTCATATCCTTGTAGACGGTTGAAGTACTTCATCCACCCTAGCTGGTGTAGGATGTCTCTTGCTTGCTCTGTAATATTTAGTAAAGTTGGCGCCCTGCGCACACCTTTGCCACCCATTTTGTGAGAAAATGTGGATGACTATTGTTCCTGGTAGCAGACTTAGTTAGACCATCTTGGAGGGAAAATTATAGAAAATAGAAAATATTAGAGACAACAAATGTTTACATATGTGGGTATTTATTACAATCATTACTATATTTATCGAGAAGCGTGTCGAGCATCCACTCCCCTCATTAATATAAAGGTCGACCTCGACCGTTAGCATAGGGGAAAGTAATGAGTGTAGGTATTGATGGTGAGAATTAATGATTGTATGACTGCCGCCAATGGGGATCAATGATTTATTTTCAAACAACATATTTTAATGGTAATCATTAAACGTTAATCCTCTTTTGTGGAATTGAAACATACCTTTACTCAAAAGAATGCTTTAAGGATACATATGCTGAATAAATTAAATCTGTTCATTTAAATAATATCCCACATATCATAATGTTGTTACTTTTCCATTTTATTGAATACAACCGAAATGATAGCCTCATTATTGAGTCAAGGAAATCTAGAGATACACAGAAACGTGGCGTTTAAGGTAAACTTCCATACCACAGGCAGAGCCATTGTTTCCAGCAGGCATCCATAGCCTCGATAGGGTTGCCTTTTAACCCTCATATGAGCCTGTATCCTTGATACTTATTTGAATCATCTTTTCCAAAAAGACCATTATCCTGGTTTGGTAGCCAAATGGTGATAATGCCACTAACTAGATTGTAACTTAGGTGAACAAGCCAGCTTGTGATGAGACCTCTTGTCCTTTGACTAGAAAATGTCAAAGGCCATTGCCCTGGTGTGGTATCCATAGTGGGAATGTCACTTAGGTTATTATCCTATGATTGTGGTAGGTTGGCTTGTGATGAGACCCCCTATTCTTTTTGAAAAAAAAAAATATTTTATATATATATTAAGTTTTAAGTTTTTCCTGAAAAAGACCATTATCCTGGTTTGGTATCCAGATGATGATAATGCCACTCACTAGAGTGTAACTTAAGTGAACAAGTCAGCTCGTGATGAGACCTCTTGTCCTTTGAAGTGTATGAAGGGAGGCTCATCTACTCCTTAAGAGTAAGGGATGGTGTAAAGAAGTGTAAGGATGCCAAGTAAAAGTGTGTCATAGACTCCTTATTAATTATAAAGGTGAGATATCATTTAAGTGTATTTGTATGTATAAGGGAAAAGAAACGAATTATGGTGGTTACAAGTTATGAACAATGTTTAAGATATTTCAAAGAAAGTGATCCAAAAAAATAATTTGATAAGGTATGGGAGATAGTCCACAAAATAATGATAGATCGTTAGAAATAATGTTGGTGAAAATTATTTGGTGAAAGTTGTACCCCAAAGGAAAGGTTTAGCGTTTTATCAACAATGTAGGGAAGGAACGACAAAATGAACAATAGGTGTGCAAAAGGAACAACGGGTGCAACAAAGGAACAACAATTGTTCCGTTCAAAGGAACAGTAGGCACGCAAAAGGAACAACAATTGTTCCGTTCAAAGGAATCAGCAGGCGCGCAAAATGAACAACAATTTTTCTATTTTTAACCATCTAAATAGCTAATTTTTAGAAACCTAGCAATGTATTTTGCTTGAATTCAAGGTTGATTCCTCATCAACTAAATTCATTTATGAGTTGGTTTATTTAAAAATTAAGTAATGGATGGTTTTTTAATGTTATGAATTTCATTATAGTTGCCCAACTGCTGCTTCTGAATCATGACATATTCATTTCTCTGTGAAAGACAGGGTTTGGGTGATGAGATGAAGTGGGAGTTCGAAACAGAAAAGAGTGCTAATTGAGTTCATTACAATTATCCTCCCTAGTTTTGAATTTCTCGAATGACTGTCAAAAATAATAATAAAAATAAACTAAATAAAATCTACAAAAAAAAAAAATTATATACAGTATGTACAGTGTCAACAGAATTCAACATTTATGGAGTTGGGGTGGTTGGATTACCTTCCCAGCCAGGCAAACTTTGAACGGTAGGGTCCTTACTTACCTCTTGGTAGAAAGATTCTTTTGAGGGAGGTTGATGATAGAGTCGTATCCGGTGTCCATTGACCTGAAATGGAGATCTGGACCCGTCGATGGTGCTTAACGTGACTATGCCATTATCATGGACTTCATTGATTTCTTATGGTCCTAGCCACCGTGTCTGTAATTTTCCCAGAAAATCCTGAAATCTGGAATCATAGAGGAGTGCCCAGTTACCTTTTTTAAATGATTTTTTTTTATATGCTTGTTGTGCCAGGTCGTTCTCTGTTGTTGAATAACATTTGTGCACTCTACAGTAGACATGCATGCTTCATCCAATTCGTTGAGTTGTTGAAGGCATTGTTTATGTTCTTTTGTAAGATCTAGTCTGATTTCCTAGGCCATCCTTAGAGTCTTGATTTCAAACTCGATTGGGAATATGGGTTCTTTTCCATAGACTAAATGATAAGGAGAGTAGATAGTGGTATTACACCATGTTGTGCGGTAAGCCCATAAGGCATTTGGGAGCTCAGAAGCCCAATTCTGTTTGTTTTTTGAGACATTCTTTGTCAGGATTTCCTCCAAGACTTTATTGGTGATTTCCACTTGCCCATTTGCTTGTGGATGGTACGGAGAAGAAATTTTGTGTTTGATATGATAATTATCCAGGGTGGTGGTGATTCTATGAGCTGTAAATTGTGACCCCCCATAAGTAATTACCTCTCTTGGTAGTCCATAGAGTACGAATAATTTGAAAAGAAATTTGATGACTACTTCTTTTGGTGCATTTGGTAAGGCTTCTACCTCTACCCATTTAGTCATGTAGTTCGTTGTGACTAGAATATAGGCCTTCTGATTTGACTTTAGGTTGAAGGGGCCAACGAAGTCTAGTGCCCATATCTCAAATGGTTCCACAACTACTTGTGCTTTCAAAGGCATTTCATCAGCCTGACCTGGTTTTCCCATCCGTTGACAACTATCGCAGGTATGGACATATTTCTTCGTGTCTTTGAATATTGAGGGCCAATAATAGCCCATATGCAAAATTTTGTGTCCAGTCCTTCGATCTGCAAAATTCCCACCACAGGGCTCATCATGTCTGACCTTTAGTATGTCATATATTTCGTCATCTCATACGCATCTGCGGATATGGAGATTATCTCTTGTATGGAAGAGATATCCGCTAATACAGGCAAATCGTGCACTATGCTGGATGATTAGTTTTCTTTCCCTTGATGAAAGATGTGTCGGTAATCTTCCCGCTACCATGTAATTTTCCACATCAACGTACCAAGGTGGATTTGTAGTAACGACAAATAGATGCTCATCAGGAAATCGATCTTCGATTGTTAAGGAGTCATATGTTTTGGGTATGCGGGATAGGAAGTGTGTGACAAGGGTTTCTCTCTCAGGTCGATCTTTGATGGTGATATCAAATTCCTGCAATAGTAACAACCATCGAGTGACCCATCCATTAGTAATTGGTTTATTAGCTAGATATCTAATAGCAGAATGATCAGTATACAGAATGATCGGATAGCCTGTTATATAATGACGAAATTGATTGATGGCATGTATAAGAGCTAAAAACTCTTTCTCTATTATTGTATAATTAATTTTAGCTGGATTAAGATTCTTGCTAATAAAATAAATGGCGTAGGGTTTCTTGTCCTCCTCCTTTCCGAGGACAATGCCTATGGCAATATCTGATGCATTGGTGGATATGTGAAATGGTATTTTCCAATTTGTCCCCCTCAACACCGGTGTTTTCGAGATCAACTTCTTGAGTCCTACAAATGCCACATCACACTTGTCAGACCACTAAAATTCTACATTACCAGTTAAAACATGTAAATGTGCAACGGTTCTTGCAAAATTTTCCATAAATCTACGATAGTATCCTGAAGCGCCAAGGAAACTATGTACCATAGTTTGTGTGTGTGGTGTAGGTAGATTAAGGATTACCTCTATTTTTGTTGGATCTACCCTAATTCCATCTGCAGAGATATAATTCCCTAGTACCACACCTTCTAGCATCATCATGTGACACTTTTCATGGCTTAAACATAACCTGGTCGCAATGCACCGCTCTATTATTTTCTTTAGGTTATTCAGTGCTTGATCGAAGTCATCGCCATAAGGAGTGAAATCATCCATATAGACGTCAAGTCCTTCGCTGATCAGATCGTTGAATACGCTCAGAATGGCCCTTTGAAAATTGGCTAGAGCTTTACAAAGTCCAAAGGGTAATACTTTGTATGCAAAAGTGCCCCAGGGGCATGTGAATGTAGTTTTATATTGATCTTCTGGGGCAATCTGAATCTGATTGTACCTACTAAAACCATCTAGGAAAAAAAAGAATTTCTTTCCTGCCAAAGTATCCAGGACCTGGTCAATGAAAGGAAAAGGGAAGTGGTCTTTTTGAGTGGCTTTGTTAAGTTCCCTGTAGTCAACACAGATGTCCTATTTCCCATTTTTCTTTGGGATGATCACTAATGGGGAAACCCACCGATTATCTGAGATGGGATATGTAAAATATATGTCCAACATCTTTTGTAATTATTCTTTAACGATATCCCTAATGCAAGGATTCAATATTCTCTGTGGTTGTTGGATAGGTCAGGCATATTTTTCTACATAAATGTTCTATGTGCAAAGTTGCAGATCAATACCTTTCATATCATAATATTCCCATGCAAAATCTTACTAGGACTTGAATTAGCTTTTGTTGTTGTTGTTCATCTAAATTGGCATTGATGTTTAGAGAACCCCCTGGTGCAATATCGACGGGTTTGTTGTTATGAACAACTGTAGTTGGAATTTGTTATTCCATTAAATCTTCGAGCAGGTCTCCCTGTACTTCATAGTATAGAACATCTTGGAGCATCTGGCAAGTCGAGTTGCTCATGGTGGCTGGATTATTGATAAACCCACTATTTATGTCATCCTCTAGATGTTTTTTAAGTCTAAGGGCTTCTTCCTGCATAAGAGGGGCTCGTAAATCCCTCTCTGGGTATCGCGGTGGTGGAAATTGTGGATATACGAAAGTTGGACTTGGTTTAGCAGGAGGATATAAAATGAAGTTCTTTGTGATACCCCCTCTAGTGATTTTCATATTACCTATTCGACATCCTATGTACGCATCTGCTATTGCAAGCCATGTCCTGCCCAGTATCAATGGATTCCCTTCAAGTCCACTTCTTGGGTTGATGATGAGAAAGTCTGTCGAATATTCCCAAGAGTCGATGGAGATGGCTATATCATGTAATGTGCCAACTGGTCGAGCTACTAATCGATCTACCAACTGCAGCATTATTACAGTGGGTTCAAAGGAGTTAAAACACAGGGTATTGCAGGTTTCCATAGTCAGGATGTTGATGGATGCTCCCAAATCAACTAGTGTATTGGGAAAAGAATAGCCCTGGATCTAAACTGTCACTATGGGATTCCCCAAATCTACATATTTAACTGATTCTTGTCAACCTAAAATTAGATCAAACAAGGCTCCTACCACGCGGACTGTTGATGATGGATTTTTAATTTTTCTGACAGGCTTTCTCCCACATAGCTCCTTGATCATTTTTACGTAGATTGGGATGTCTCGAAGAGCTTGCAGGAGTGGAATATTGATATATAAATTCTCGAGTTCCCCTATAATGTCGAAGTTGGGATATATGGTTGGTTTTGATATCATCAATCTTTCAGGGAATGGAGGGGAGGGTGTTGCATCCTTATCGAGATCATGTGATTTGACTATGTTTCCCCCCTGCTCGATTTATTCTTTTATTACCACAATCGAAGGTGTTTTTGCTGGTTGTTTTTCACTCTCCTTCTCTTGAAAAACATTATTTTCTTCAGGAAAGATTATTCGTCATGATCTCAACCATAGTTTGTTGCACCCTACTGATATGGTCTCTCCTTATCCATTCTCCATAATTTGGATGAGCTGAGTCAGTCTGTTATTTGGATTTGGGTGAGGTTGGGCTGGTAGTTGAGGGCGCAATTGGGATTGTGGGTTTTTGGGCAATTGGAGTGGTGCTTGTAACATAGGCTGAGTTTGAGGGGCCATCCCAATGGGTTGGTTTTTTATCCCCACGGGCGGTGCCAATTATTATTCCAATTTGGGTTCTGGGTAGTCATGTTGGGCCACTGTGAAGGGTAGATGTTGTTATTTGAGTTTTTCCAGGATGAGGTGGGATATTGTGAGTTAGGCCAAGTGGAAATTATAGTTGGTTGATCCTGCCAGGCAGGATTTGCAGTGGGTTGCTTTTTCCAAGTGGGATTTTTAGGTGGGTATTGTTGGGGTTTCCAGTTTTGATTAGTAAACAGATGACCCTGCCATGTGCTACAAGGAGCTTGCTAATGATTATACTATCCAGAGAAGAAAGAGGAAGGGTCTTGTTGTGTATTTGGAGGTTGATTCTACCATTGACGACGCTGAGCCATCAGATATAATGGCTTTGTTTCTTCTTTTTCTTCTCTAAAGACAACTTTCAGTCTAGGAAGTGATAGGCATTATTCAGTGTCATTATCCTTGGCACAGATAGCGCAAACCTAGACCACGTCCAAAGGGAAATCCCTTGGACCATGTTTTCTTCTGCACCTGTGGAAAAATATGGCCAATGTTTGTTTTGCTTCTATTTTTATTTTTTTTGTCCTGTAACACATCCAATTGTGTAGTCAGAGTGCTCAGAATATCTGTTTTGAAGTTTTCTAAGAGATTATTAACTTCAGCTCGCGTAACAACCCCACTGGTAATATTGTTATTTCCGGTGAGGGGGGTATGCATCCCTGATCTGGTTCGTGACTTTCCTCTTGAGCACCTGATGCACAATAGGACGATGTCATCATAAGTTTCTTGATAAATTTCACCCTTCCCCATTAAATTCAATGTTTCTACGCATTCATCTTTCATACCTTTAATCAGAGTTGCCTTAAGTACTTCACATGGTAACGTGCCATAGGGTGATCTTTGTAAATTATATTGAAATCTCTCTACATATTCTTCTAATGATTCATTTTATTTTGCATTCATTTGAAATATTTCATCTTTTAAGTCTCTAGTTCTACAATAATCCTGATATTTTGTCAAGAAGGATTGTTTCATCCCATCCCATGAGTTTATAGTTCCTCCCCCTAATCCCATGAACCAATGTAGAGTTTCTCCTTTCAAAGTGGAGGGGTACAATTTTAATTTTTGGGGTTCAGAGGTGTAATCATACCCTTTACATAGGAAATAAAATTCAAATAAGAATGTGTCCGGGTCTTCTGAGATTAATCCATGAAAGGTTGGCAGGTTTTGTAGGGGAATTGCCTTCATGGGGCCATTGGCGATTGGATCAACTATCGGATATTCCAAAGTGGAAGTATGGGGATGTTGTGGATTTGGTTGTGCCATTTGATCGAAAATATTCCAAAAATCTTTAGGGATTTCTTGATCCGGATATTTGATTTGATTTGATTGGTTATTTGATCCTCTAGGGGATCTATCTGGGATTTCGAGTATGCCTTCTTCTTTCATAGAATATTCAGGATCAGGTGGTGGGTCTTTCTTAGCTATCCCACTGGTTTCTCCTTCTAATTCCTCCAGATTACAAGATTTTCCCTCTTCTAAAGGGTTGAGGGGTGGAATATTTGTTCTCTGAAATCTTTGCTCAGTCCCTTTAGTTTTTCTATGAATCTCAGCGTGGGCTGTAATTCGTGAAACTGTCGCCTGAGGGATTCAGGTAGATCCGTTTCTAGGTCCAACCGAAGCCTAAGATTTTTCTTTTCAGATGATGTCGTCTATGAAATTGCTTCTTCCAGGGAGCATCGAGCCCTGGGCTATGGTAATTTTTGGTGGGGTTTTTTTTTTTTCAAGATCTTTCTTCTTAGTCATACACACTTCACACAAAAAAAGGAAAATCAAGAAAGAAAAAAAAAACACCTATGCAACCTCTTAATGCATCAGCTGAAGGTAGGCGATGGTATAAGCATCTTACTTATTGTTTGCATAGGTTCTTAACTTCCGTCTTCAATACCTCATCCTCAAGAGGCACAATCTATGCTACCTTTGACATTCTTCCCTGGAAACGGTGCCCAAATGTTGGGCTCTAAAGATGTCTAAAAACAGCCTTAGTTTAACATTAATTTATCAACTCGAGGATTCATATTTTATTTCAAAGAATATCGGAAAAGTCTATGCAGATAGCTCGTAGAGGCTAAAATCCTGTAGTGAAAGAAAATATGAGTTTATCAACAATCAAGTTCCTCAAACATTCATTAAAGATTCTAGGAATTGAAATCTAAAGTTGTGCAATGGAAAGGAACTAATTAATCTGTTGAATTCATTTTAAGAGCAGTAATTGAATCTAGATAAAGACTTGCAGAAATGACTATTATTATGAATCAAATTGATGGAAAAAAAAAGGAAAATTACTCTATCTATGGAAAGAAACAGAGACTATAATCTAGTCGAAAAGAGACAACAATCGTATTTCTATTGAAAGGAACAACAACTATATTCTAACGGAAAAGAACAACAAATGTAAACTAAGTAAAAGGAACAAAAAATGTAAACTAAGTGAAGGGAACAACGAACCTGAACTTATGAGGAACTATCATGCATCAAATCTCAGTAATATGAGTTGGAACAACAATCATTTAATGCTTCAGGGAATATCTATCTCATGCAATTGACATGAAATCATCAACACACTTATGGATTCATTTAACTAATGTAAAAGAGAATTGAATCACAAAACAAAAATTGAACTGATACAATTACAGGTCAAATAGTAGCTCCTTCAGACTGAACCCTTGGTCTTTAGAAGAACTGGTATTTGAAATTCAGTATATAGAAATGGTAAAACCGCTCAAAGCTTCTATTGATTTCATAGCTAGTACAACATTTTACAGAAACTGCTAATGCATAGCAATTCTAAGTTCTGAGTTCTTGGGTGCAATTCTTCTACCTCTTTTCAAGATCTATTTACCCCTTATATATTACAATAATCTGTGTAAATTAAGCTATCCTGCCTTGGGCCATAAGGTCTTCAACCTCCAATAGCTTGCGCATCTTCAAGATTTCCTTTACTATCTTGGGTTTGACAATATTTAACCAATCCTGTAATAAAACCAGACAATTCCAATCATATTTAGGATCTATGTAATCTAACTTCAACAATAATGCTAAAGAGTATATTATTCATTTTCTATTCTATTTGCTCCTAAATAATCGAAAAGTCAATCAAGATTATATCACGAAATGTGGGAAAAAGGAAGATATTTATACCTTTTTCATAACCTAACACCTGCATGCATGCCTCACATGTTGATTTTCCCCTTTTTACGACGCCATTTTTCCTTTATTTCCTGTGCTCTCCCTTGTTCTCTCGACAATGCTCTGATTCCTTCAACACTTATTCGATTTCTCCCAAAATCGGCCTGCACCAACATGATGCACTATGTAGTAGTAAACACATCGGTGTGAATGTGTGCCCAAAAACACATGCATCATGTTATGTATTTAAAAAAAATAAAAATATAACTGGTGTGCTCAATAAATGTGTACACCTCAATGCAATTGGTCATCGGGCGCACCAGAACAGGGTTTTATAAAAAAAAAAAACCGATAGTAAAAATCATTTTTACCATTTTTTTGTGTTGTCGAGATCAAAAGAACCAGTGCAAGCTTTACCTATCTGAAGCACCCTACCTTCAATGCTTTCCTTCCTTTCCTTCCTTTTGTCTTTTGTTCGATGTGTGAATTTTGAATTTTTACAAATGGTGGGAATATTTGGTTTTTTTTAGTACATTGCAACCATGCTTCCCCGATGACAAAATGTCTAGGTAATCTCATTGCTTCTTCATAACTTTAGTTTTCACCGTAATAAAATTTAAAATTGCATGAAATTTTAAGTGTAAAACTAAATTAACAAATATTGCATGGTGTGTTCGAATTGTTGGGCTCACATTGCCTATGGTGCGACCTGTAAATTTACAGGGTGCACCACATACCTTGTTAACTTTCTCGGAATGCATTGGTAAACATAAATGCATTGGTGCATCCATTTAACGACGAACCGAAGAAACATATGTAACTGGTAGGGCAGTGCATTAAAGTACAAATAATGCATCGGGTCATTAAAGTACATGATGCACCACCCTTATCAAATGTATTTTTATGCAGTGTGTTGGTAAACATGCACATTAGGGAATTCATGTTTACCAAACACACCACTGAGAAATGTAACATTGTGTTGCAGTGCACTCAGTGAATATTTTGGTGGCATTGTATGTGGTTCTATAGTAACAACCAAAACACAATGTAAAAAATTTCGTACTCAGAAATTTGGAAAATTTTATGTGATAGTGCATCGACGTTCGTTACATGCATATGTGCATGTAGTTAATGTATACGCACCGTTTGTTTTCTAATTTCTAAAAAATTGTTTATGTGCATTAATATTTAAAAAAAAAAAATAGTTCAAGTGGTGCGTAGGATAAATGTAACGCACTAGTGCGTATGTGTTGTAGTGTATTGCCCCGATGTGGCATTATTTTCCAATGTACCACATAACATAGTAGAAAAAACAAATCTGTGTGTTACTTTACAATGACGCACCATGGACGATCCTCACAATATATTCGCACTGCCTACGATGCGTGACTATTTTTTAGGCGCACTGGTAATAAAATTAACTTATTTTTTGAAGGAAGTTATTTTTATGTATTTATAGATAAATTTACCATGTAATACAATTTTTTATATGTTTTATGTATGAGTGAGGCTGATGTATTTCATATGTTAATCATGCAAATATGTCATCAGAGAGAGAAACAACAATAAAAGGAGAAGAGGGTGGATCTGTACAATGTTGTACAGGAATGGGAGGCCAGGGAGAGGGAGGGGTATTTGTACTGTCATCCTATTACTGCAATGACTCATGTTCTCTTGAGGAATGTACACCTCCTTAAGTACTATCAAGAGGCTATATCTGTTATGGGGCACTCTGGTTTTTTGGTGTATCTGATCCGTCGATGGGATGTCCATCGAAAGGATTTCTGTGTGGGTCTGGATCAGTGGTACCATTCCACTGAGGAGGATATTTACTCTAACATTGGGATATCCAAGAGAGGGAAGTATTTTCCACAGTTCCCATATGTCCCAGTAGGTTTTTCAACTGAGAGTTATCTCATGTACTCTCATGGATATAGGGTTAATGTACTATCCCCAACTGATTTTCAGGTGTCTGGTGGACAGTTGAAAATCCCCTCTTTCAGTGTAGAGGAGGTTAGGTTCCTCTCACTGTTAGTGATGACCATAGCCCACTTTACCAGTGATGGGAAACACATTAGTTTATGTATTTTTTATTACGTTTATTTGTTGGTAGAGAGGCCACTGTGTATCAAATGGTCTGATATTTTTTTTCAACAACTTTGTATAGCACTAGACAGATGTCGTGCTATGATACATGTGAGGTCAAACTTTCCTTTTCCCTCAGAGTTGTTTTTATTATTTTTTGAGAGGTTTCCATAGACGAGGTCGAATTTTTTTTCTTATCCTATTAAGATAAGGACTCATGTGTGAATAAACATGTGGGGGAGAGATAATTCCCAGGAGGGGCCAGCCGAAGTTTCTAGCCAAGATTTCCCCAGACACACTAGGGCTACTAGGTAGTGAAACAAATCACATGTTCGTCATGGTGTCATGTCCTTACGTGGGTTGGATTGATGAGGATGTTCGAACATCCTCCTCACACCAGATGACCCACTAGATGATAGAGGTAATATTAGTGTTTTATTTAAATTAATATAGTTTCATTTTATTGTCTTACTTAATTAGAATAAATTTGATTATAATATGTTATTTTTATTATGGACTACAATCCTTAAGTTTATCAGCAACAACTGAATAGAGTATCAACTCCACAAGAGCACCAAATCTGCAATGCAAGACTCATCTTACACAACTCGGAACCATTTGAGAAGAGGATTCAATGCTCAACATGTACACGACTTGTCAGTAGTTGTTAAGAACCAATACCAGATCTGAATATATAATCAACACAATTATTGAATACACAATAGATCCACAAAGCAAGATAGAAGAAACCACACTATATTATTATCAAACCCTTGAGGTAGGGAAACACCATACAATGGATCCTATTATGGAAGGGATCCTCTCATGTTCACTTGCCTCTTCGAGGGGGCATC
>ML787649.1:1454321-1508782 GCA_009831015.1 Picea engelmannii | reverse complement strand
TCTTACATTTATTATATCTAACTACCATAGTGGACCTTATTTAATAATATAGTGGACCTAGTCCACCTTACATTGAATGACCTCCACTATTATCACTATGGGCCCTCTGGGCCCCCCCACTACCTCTCTAGCTACCTTACAGTAGTGCAACATGTGTATGTACACTCCCTACCAACAGTGAACCCCACGTATGTACGCAGTCTGGCTCACAACAGCCTGCATGTGCCTCCATAAGAACTAGGGTTTTCTCTATCCATGAAAAACTCATATCCTCTGCAACCTTCATTCACATCCACTTATGCCTTTCACTGTCCAATGTGTACCATAACTAATCAAAACACATATATGCTCTCCAAAAAATTACTCATGCTCCTCAACCATACACTATGAATGCTACTTAATCATGTATAATAAACCAATATACTATGGCAAGCATATCTATACTGAAACATAAGAGTGTTTCTCTCTCTATAAATCAAAAAACATAAACAATATCATGACCTCCATACCAAGAATGCATTAATCATTCACCATATTATAAGCACAAGTATCCAACAAAACAATCATGTAACCATAACAGAACTTCTATTGTAGATATGTGTCCATAGAATGCAGATCTGGAACTTGCTTCAGACTTTAGGAACCTGGAACCAACTCACACTCAAGTCTCGATGACTTTCCCCAATAGTACATGATCTGATCTAGTTCAGCCTGCATGTGTACACGTCCTGCCTCACTGTAGCCTGGGTATGTATGCACTCTGGCTCACTGCAGCCCGCGTGCTCCTTCAAAAATTAGGGTTTCTAAACTTCCAAAACTTACACCATTAAGATATCAGACTTACAAAAACTGTGATGTGTCCATGAGAACTTGCACTCACTCTCTTAATCAGAAAATATCTTCAATATATGTGTTAGGGCTCAGAAATGTCCTATTTTCATCCACCTTTACCTTCATTATTCTTCAAATTTCATCACCACATTAACCTTTAATGATATCATTTCCATAAATATACTTGGGTTTCACCTTATTTCTCTCCACTTTATTCATTTTAGTATTTAAAAGGAATTTGTGATTAAATGTTAGAAAATCAACATGTTTTCAGATATATCTCAAATATGTGTGAGCTTTGTAATGTGTAGGAATATGAGAAGGATTAATTCAAAAGGACTTCTTGAATACTTCCTCCACCATTTCAAGATTTGAGGAGATAATTCAGTCCCATTCCAAGGAGAAGATCATGGAGATTTGGTTGGAATATCTTATCCAAGATATATGAGAGATATGTGTTACGATTTGAAGGGATTATATTTTGTAATAATGGGAAATAGGTTGAGAGAAAAGTGGATATGTAATAATGAGATGGTTATCTTATCTTCAAGGATCCCATGTATAAAAAGAGAATTCTCTCTCTTCATGAGAATGTAATTAGGATGCAGTTATATTATGTAATTAGAATCAGATTAGTCATTAGGATTTGAAAGAGAAAGGGATTCTTAGATTTGATTCATGGATGTGGTTTTCATGCTTTCATTATTCTCTTATGAAGATTGATTTGATTATTGAATGTAAGATTGCTTCATTGGTGAGAGATCTCATATGTTTTTATGCCATTCAACTCTTCACTTGTTGTATCTTCTCTTCCTTCATGTAGTTCTCCATTTCTAGATTAATTTCCTTCACACAATTTCCCATTTCTAGATTAATTTCATTTATGCAACTAGATTAATTCAATTCCAAGTCATGTGTTAGATCAATGATTATATTTCAGTCGTGTGTTAGATTAATGATTCAATTTCATTCGTGTGTTAGATTAATGATTTTATTTCAGTCATGTGTTAGATTAATGATTCAATTTCCATTGTAGATTAAACATTAGATTAGATTAGTCTCGCTTCAATCTTGCATATACTTTGCATGTGCTTCATCAGTTTACGAACCCCGGGTTGACAAATTAGATAGTTGGGCAAGTACTACAACTCAATTAATAAAACATTAGTTCAACCCAATATAACAAATGTCGTTCCCTTGTCACGATTTTTGTTCCTTTTGTTGTTCATTTGAACGGAATGATTATTGTTCCTTTTGTTACAATTGATGTCCCTTTGCAGGGGTTGCATCTCTGGAGGACGGGTATTGAAAACAGAAGGTAAGAACCTACATAGGCAACAAGTAAAACACTTGCACCAGTGCCTACCTTTGGATGATGAATAGAGGTTATATTTTAGGACATCTTTAGAGCCCAACATTTTTATTTATTTATTTATTTATTTATTATTATTTTGTTTTTCAAAACATAAAACGAAATAAAATAATAATAATAAATAAATAATTTTGCAGTAATAAAACATTGTACTATCCAGTCTTTCCATTTAAATGGATATTCCTTCCTTGTAATGGGATTTGACAATGGTACATGTACATCTAGTTGTGTTGCGAGAAAGAGATTGCATCCTTTCCTACTTGCACGTATCCATGTGACACACTTTTGAGTATCATAGTGGGGATTCTCTTTGACTACCTTCATAAAGAATGGCAACACACAAACTATCCATGAGAAAACATGTAGGATGCAACAAGTATACCTTTGTTGGGAAGCTATCTAGAATTAATCTCTTATGTCGCCAGTTTTTTATGTACAAGATTTGTTGGCGGTATTCCAGTTAACTGAAAGTGCCTCATGTATTGGCTCACAACCAACATCTACAATAGAATGTCCTGATATCGAATCTTAGACAACAATGGGATGCAAACATGGTGTTCAATTCTGAGCCAAGAATCCTTTGTGGAAATCAAGAAGGATGCACATATATAAGCATTAACATCATCCCCCAAAGTGGCCCACAAATAGGAGTAGATGTGGAAGTCGTGGATTAAGGGCTTATCCGCAAGGCTTCACCGAAGAAATACAGTCATAAAGAGAACTACACCAAGTCATCCCCACCAAGCATCCAAGGTCAAGTAGCCCAGTTGAGTATCCTATTATCAAATCCAAGAGGTTGTCTAGTAGGAGAAGAGGAGAAAAGAAGAGGATTAGGGTCAAGAGGTGCTTTTCAATGGCGAATTCTGGCACTGACAACAGGTTTGTATCGGTGAATCTGAATAAATCTTATGGGCAGCATGCGACTAGTTGAGGTTTCGACCATTCGAGCAGCAGGATACCACGGTCGTCTGGCAATATCCATGGGCATGGAGGAATCCTCATTCTCTCCAGGGCGAGAGTGCAATTTGCTGGGAAGAAGGGCTCGAAACTTATAGTGCCTCGCCCCATGAATTTTCCTTCCTTGTGAAGGGAACATGGGGTCAATGATCTAGCAATTGGGCATGTTGTTGGAGGTAGGAACGCAGGCTCAGGACCAGGCTCAGGCTCATAATCAATCAATCATGACATTCAATCTTCTCACACTCTCGTATCTCCATGCTTTGATTACTTCGCTCGAACGGTGAATAATCATCTATCAAGCACAAAAATTTCTGCCTCTTGACTGATAAACTATTGTTGATGGCATAGGTGTGCCAATGCTCAGTCCCTAGGCATGGATATGGTTCAAGAAATAAAGATATACTCCTAATAAAGTGGCCACGACATTCAATTCGACGATCTGTGCATTCAAAGATCTCTTGATTGCAAAGATATGTGCATTCAACAACCTACTCGCCTGCGATGGAATCAGACGAGAATGAAGGCCGACAGTGAATCAAAACTTATTCTCTTCATAAACATGGTGTGCATAATCTCCGTAAATATCAGCCTCTTTGCGATAATATGCACAACTAGCATCCTTCTAGATACAACGGATTGCCTATTCTTTATCGTGGATAGCTATGGGGCCAAAGGAGACGGGGTGGTTGATGACACTGAAGTGTTTTTGGCAGCCTGGAATGTAGCAGGAATGAGCAACTCCGATTCTAATGGGTTTATTTATTACATACAATCATTAAAAGGGTAGTCCAATAGATGTATAGATTTTGTTCGGTGACATGAGGATTCAAGCTCCGACATAATTCAATACCTACACTATCGGGTCACCTGCATTATTTCAAGGTAAACCGATACAAGCCCTACATTATTTTCGAGGTTGATTTTGATCCAGAACAAGAGCATTAATACTATGACAAATGCAATACATCTCTGGTAAGTTTTCACAGAAGCTATGAAGTTTCTAACTATGATCTGTGTCTAACTTGTTGTCGAGATATTCGGGAAGAGTCACAGCCTGGAGCTGATTCAGAAAAGAGATTGATTGAGGTTGTCAAGGCAAAGAATGAAGTCGAACTCCAAACAATGACCCATTTGATTATGCACCATTAACCATTTTTGGAGTTAATTATGATCTTTTGATCCCATGTCCACGTTGTTGTTGTGAAATGCAATTTTTAGAGTTAAATGTGCGATCATGAATTGAATTCGATTTAATGGGATCTTCATTCACCTATGGGAAATAATTCTTCACTAACATGATGGATGTTTTGTATTCTTAGTAGAGTGCGGTTTGTGAGAGGCTTTTGTATTATTGGAATGGAGGGTGGAATGTTTCTTTCGGTTGAAGCGTCGGATTCGCTAACAAAGGCATTCTCAGCTTCCATGCCCATTGCCGAAGTGCCAGAGAAGAGATCGATAAGGCCATATATCCTTCTTCGGGTGAAACACGCAGGGCTGCAGTATGAAATAATGACCATTTGATTTGGTTCTCCAACATTTATGGTTGATTCCCCCAAGGATTAAAAAACAAACACAGAAATGATGCCAAAGACAGGTGCCACAAATTTTCTCCTAACAGTTGAAGCATTCATGGTGTCTTGTTGGCGTAGGTATATGAAAGTTAACAAGCATTGTTTGTCTTGTTTTGTATAATAAAATTTAATTATTTTTCTTTTATTTGTTTTTTATTATTAGTTTGTTTTATTATAAAAGGATTATGAAAACAAACAAAAAAAACAAAACAAAAATACTAAATGTTGTTTTTTTTATTATAAAAATTGGTTTTAAATAGTTTCATTTTTAGTTTCATTATTATAATAATATAAAAAATTATAAAATTTTAGTTCAAACATAATAAAAAATAATAAATAAATTGTTGTTGTTTTATTATAAAATTTTGTTTTAAAAACAATTTCATTTTGTTTCTTTTATTTTATTATAAAAATATATAAAACTATATATATATATATATATATATATATATATATATATATATATATATATATATATATATATATATATATATATCTTGGGTAAAACACAAAAAAATAATAATAAATTAATAAAAGATAAAAACAAATTATAAAATAAAATTGGGTGTTTTTATAAATTCCTGAAAACAAATGGAAACATGTTTTTGCACTTTTACACTAAGCAAACAATCAATGATGAAACAAGAGTGCACGCAATGGTCATGACAAGAGGTATAAAACACATTTTATTTACTTTGCACATTTGTCCTTCTTTTTGCATGTTATGTTTTTCTTCGAACATCTCAAAAAAATTCATGCAGGATTTGTACTAAGTTTTTTTCAGGTGTGCGGCCGATCACATCTTGTTTCTGAAGTGATTTTCAAAATCAAAAAAAAAATTGAAAAAAGACATGCTTTCTTGACTAATTGAATTAATTGTTACTAATCATAAACATCATGACATTTGTTGTTACACAAAAACCTTTCATAAACCCATTTGCATCATGAATATTTTCCCCCATTTTTCCTTCAAAGAAGATTGTTCATCCTTGTGTTGAATCCCATATTCCATTGCATTATCCTTCCTAACTTCACACACGCCTATACTTCTGAGTCACATACATCTCTTTATCTTTTTCAATTCAATTTTCCTTTTCAATAAAACTATCCATCTCCCTTTCCATGACTGATGTGGGATTCCTTAAGGCCCACATTTCAGCAAGTCTTTCCCCATCGACCTCAACACCTTATCTAGGATATAGAATAGAGTCCATTTTGAGTACCTGGAGGCTTGCATGCCTTAATGGCAAGTTCTCTCACTGAAAATCATGGGAATACATCAATGCCCCTTGATCTCTATATCTTTCAAGTGGCTCGACATCATCCCATTCATTCTCACTTCGCAAGATGTACTTGGGTAGCTTGGCACTCATTGACATCAATGGTGAGTTCCCTCACATTGGTTAACAACATTCATCATTGGTCGGTAATCCAATGACTTATTTTCATGCTCGACATCGACACATTCATTCACATGATTAGAATTATACCATCAGGTTTAGCAGTAGGTGAAGACTATACACTTTTCATGACTCTATCAGTAGTTATAGCAACATGACTTCAGCCATATGAGAGTACCACAGTTCCACTTTCAGTGTTTATCCTTCAAGAAAAAAAGAAAAACTATGCGCAAAGAATCAGTCAAGAAAGACAATAAGGAAAACCAAGTCATTTAACAGATGGGAAACCGACTTGAACGAATTTAAGAGGAAATATTTCATAAAGGTATAGGGAAATGAGAGAGGAGAGGCAGGGGTGCAGACCTAGGTTACAACAGTAGCAACGATAGCAATTTTTTCTGCATCAATAATCTATCTCCCTCTTTCTAGTTCTGACTTAGAGTTAGAACCTGCATCTAATTCAGAGGCTTTTACCTTATCCACCAACGACTTCTTTGAGTGGAAATCAACAATGTTATGCCAAGGGCTCTTATGGAAGTCGCACCACTTCCCAATATCTTTATTTGTCTTTCCAGTGTCATCTCAGACTGGTTTTCCTGAGCCTATCCATCTTTGATATTTCCTTTTCTCTATGGGTTAGGTCTGCACTTTCCTTGCCTTTTTTGTGAGGGGTTCCCAGGCCCGAATTTCCGTGTCTTTTGTTTGAGATTTTGCTCGATTTTGATGGGCTATCGGTGGGCCGCACCCAAGGAAGAGATGTATAGAAAATTCATTTCATCCTAGCTGTATATTTGTAGAGACCCATGGTATTTCAGAACTAAATGTCACTCAGAGTCTTTGATACTCAACTTGGTGCGCAAGGTATGAAAGGTATTTGTGAACTCGGGCACTCCTTGGTCTCTTTCCTGCCATAATATGGTCCATTTTGTATACAGGTCATCATAAATTCAAAAAGGGTAGTATTGTTCCTTAATATCATCCCTGAAGGACTCCCAGGCAACCACGACTGTAAATAATCAATGTTCCTCAGTTTTCTTTTTCTTACAGAAAGTTTCCCACCAATATTTGACATGGGGAACGACTTTGAGGAGGTAAAAAGTAATCTTGTCTTTATTCAAAATGTTATGGAGAGAGAAATACCCTTCTAGTAGATTCAAACATTTGTCTACAACATATGTGTCTATCTGACCTTCAAATACAGGAATATCAAAGTTGATTTGTACCTTCAAGGGGGCGATGCCTCCTCTTGTGGAATATGTGTCTCATGTTGGTAGCCTCCAAAGGATTTGCACAAAACTATCCATCATCGCATTCCTTTGTTGTGTGATGAATTCCTATAGAAACATTTTGAAAGGATCTCTTGTCCCATCATATTTATTTTATCCCACCATGAGAGGTCGCTTAGGCATGCGAGAGATTTTGTCTTCAAGGGAAACAATCTCGAGACCCAATTCTTTGTACCCTGACCTCATCGGGGACATGCATTAATAACGACAAGGAGAAGAATGATTTGATACCACTGATCCAGATTTTATGAGTAGAACAAAATGAACATAGATTATTACTAAAATATGCTTAATACAGAACAACACAGATACAGTAAAATTGGTTTCTATTCAATAAGAAAATAAGTTGAAACTGTAAAATGCAATGGAAAATATGCTTGCTGGAATGGTGGCGACTTATCTTTAAAAAGAGATGTGATGGTTTCACTCATTCTCAAGAAGATGATTACAATGTGGCTCAGAAGAAATTTTTAAAATAAGCATGAATTCAAATCCCTAGACATCCAAAAACCTAACCCTAGGAGATGAAGCGCCCCATTGGGGTAAGCTAGTACACCAACTTCCCGGGGTAGTAACTTTTCCATATGATTTTTGTTTTAGGAACACGATAGCCCGTTGGAAAGGTCTATCCGATTACTACACATATTTCTGTCAAAATCTAACTTTTTCTTCAATATGATTGTGGTGATCCCTAAAAACGTTTTTTAGGGCCTCAAAACGACCTCAAAAGTCAGGGTACCGAAAACTAGGAAAAAATTGTCAAATTGGAAAAATGCCAAAATGAGCTAGTTGGAATAGGTGGGAGGCCACCAACATCCATATGGATCACTTACCATGCCTTTACATGAAAAGTACCAAAATTTCTATTGTGTGAGAGTGTGAGAAGGAGAGAGAGAAAGACAGAGAGGGGATATAGAGAGTGAGTGTGTTAGAGTTTGGGATGGAGAGAGAGGAAGATATAGAGGGGGGATAGAAAATGTGTGTGTGACAGTATGAGAGGGAGAGAGAGGAAGATAAAGAGGGGAGGTAGATAGTGAGTGTGTGTTAGGGACCTAGCCCCTCACGTAGGTATAATAATATATTTCGATGTAATAAATGTCAATATTAATAAGGCCTAGCAATAAGGAAGAATAAGTCGAATGTAAGAAGACCTAATAAAAGATTCCACTTCTAAAAGTATCTTCCTCTATATGGTTCTTTTGATAGACATATATACTATAAACAGGATTCGAGGGTATAATAACTATTGTCTTGGATATTATTTTAATAGAGATCTGCTTGACTGGAGGTTTCCCCCTCGAAGAGGCAAGTGAACATTGCTCTCAGTAATCAAAGTGCTCATTCTGGTGTTATTTTGGTATCATATTGGTATTATTGTGGTGTTATTTTGGTTATATTGTTGTTCATCTTCCATTTCTAGAATTTTGTTTATGTTCTGCATACTTTTTATATCTGGAATATTACAAGTTTTATCAGAGCACTTTCCTCGGCAAAAAATTGTGGGTAAATTTTTTTTCAGGGTAGAGACATATTCCAGCATCTTTAAGCTACAGAGATCTGTCGTTGTGAACATAAACCCATGGTAATGGATTCATACACACAGGAAATACAAGTGGTACTTAAGCGCACATCTGTTGGCCACCCTTGTAACCCCTCTTGGTACCCCTTCGAGTGGTAGCGCATCAGACAACACCTGTATACGGATCAACCTAGATTTCCTAAAGCCCTCTTTAGATAAATCGATCGATCGCCTGACTGCTATAGTGAAACTAAGAATAGTGTTGGATTACTGAGAGGGGGGGTGAATCAGTAATAGATAAATTTAATCCTTTTTAACCATATAATCCAAGTGATATATCAATGTAGAATTATCATCCAATAATTGCAGAGTAAATAAACAATGAACAAATGAACAATCATAGACATACACAATAAACTAGTGTTTTAAGTGGAAACCCAATGATCCATATGGATATTGGTGGCCACCCACCTTTTCCAGCTGGCTCAAAATAGTTTTGTGGCAATTTTGGTAATTTACTATTTTTAGCAGTTCTCACTTCCGGAGCCTTTTTGAGGCCCTAAACGATGATTTTTGGGAAAAAAAGTTTGCAATATACATGTTCCTTTGATATTGTGCCTAAAATGAATATTCTCGATGATACCTTTCCAATGGGCTATCATACGCCTAAAACTAAGATCGTATGCAAAAGTTACGACCTCGAGAAGTTGATGTACTAACTTACCAAAACAGGGCCCACGTGACTTTTGGTGCTTCGTCTCCTAGGGTTAGGTTTTTGGATGTCTAGGGTTTTTGACATTCCTGATTATTATAAAAAATCCTTTAGAGCCTCATTGTAATCATCTTCTTGCGAATGAGCGCAGCCATGACATCTCTTCTCAGAGATAAGCCGCCAACATTCCAGCAAGCTTCTTTCCGTTGCATTTTATAGTTTCCAGTTTATTTCTTTATTCATAGAAAACCAATTTTACTGTATCTATGTTATTGTGTGTTAAGAACCTATTAATAATTTGTATTCATTTCGTTCTACTCATAAAATCTCCATCAGTGGTATTAGAGAAGTCTGCTCCTTGTCATCTTAATGCATGTCCCTAACGAGGTCGGAGTACAAAGAGTTGGGTCTCGAGCTTGTTTCTCTTGAGGAAAAAATCTCTCACATGCCCAAGGGACCTCTCATGGAAGGAGAAAATAAATATGACGGGAGAGGAGATCCTTTCAAACTGTTGATTGAGGAAGCCCTCATGCAACTGAGGAACGAGATGATGGATAGTTTCGCACAAATCCTTCAGCAGCTACCAATAAGTGACACATCTTCTTCGAATGGAGGCATCGCCCCCTTCAAGGTAAAAATGAACTTCGATATTCCTATATTTGAAGGTCAAATAAAAGTAGATGTTGTAGACACGTGGTTGAATCTACTAGAAGGGTATTTTTTTGTCCATATATTTTCGCATAGAGAAAAGATTAATTTTGCGCTCCTCAAAGTTGTTCCCCATGTCAAAGATTGGTGGGAAACTTTCTGTGAACAAAAGGAAACAGAGGAACCCTCATTATTTTTAGTCATGGCCACCTGGGAATCCTTCAAGGATGTTATTAAGGAACAATACTACCCTATCGGAAGTTATGACGACCTGTATACCAAATGGACCACACTATGGAAAGAAAGAGACCAAGTAGTGCCATATTTCACAAATATTTTCCATACCTTGCGCACCAAGCTAGGTATCAAAGATTCAAAGAAACATTTGGTGCTCAAGTATCATGGTTCTCTACATTGATACATCCAGACAGAAATGGAATTTCTAGACATCTCATCCTTCGGAACGACCTATAGATATGTCGTCAAACTCGAGCAGAAGCTCAAACAAAAGACGTGGCTATTTGGGCCTGGGAACCCCTCACAACAAAAGCTAGGAAAGGGCATCCCCAACCCACGGAACAAAGGATAGAGAAAATATGGATAGTATCAGGACAACCAATCCAAACCGGAAAAAAAGAAGGACATCGGAAAGATAAAGAAAGACACCGGGAAGTGGTGCGACTTCCATAATATCCCTTGGCATAACACTACTGACTGCTGCTCAAAGCAGTCATTGGTGGCCAAAGTGAAATCCTCTTAATCAAATGTGGATTCTAACTCTGAGCTAGAACTAGAAAGGGGAAGACGGATCATTGACACGGAACCTAGTTCCACCATTGCTACCACCAAACTCCATCTTAGTGAACCAGACGAGCCAGAAGAAGGAGAGTGCCTCTTCCATTCATAGATGTGGGTAAAAGGCACCCCGCTGCACTTCATCATTGATAGAGGTAGCCAGAATAAGCTCATCTCAGAAGAGGTCATAAAAAACACCCCACCCACAACCCTGCACCATTGGATGGCTCCGCTAAGGAAGCAATCTTCGCGTCAGCCAACAGTGTCAACTATCATACAACATTAAGCCCTTCAAAGACAAGGTATTGTGTGATGTTGCTCCTCTCGAAGTTTGCGATGTTATTTTGGGCCAACCTTATTTATGGAAACTTCATACTGTATATGAGTCTAGGCCTTGTAGTGTTATTATTAATTTGAATAGGAAATTGTACAGGATACCTGAGGTAGTCCCACCTAGTGTTATTTCCTTGATCTCTACTAAGAAATGCAGGAAGGTCATCTCTCAGATGGGAAAGTTTGTCTTATGTATGATTCTTTCTCAATATAAGAGAAATATCAAAGCCACATATAGGGTCTCTGTGGCAGACCTCTCCACATAGCAGAAGCAAGTAGATAAGGTCATGGAAGAATACTCGGACATCTTCTCCTCACCTACAGGAGTACCTCTGCACTGCCAGGTCTAGCACCCCATCGATATGACCCCCAGTGCACCGCTTCCCAATGGTCCAGTCTATTGTATCTCTTTGTTAGAGAATGAGGAGATCAAGCGAAAAATCCAAGAATTGCTCCACAAGCGGTACATCCATTCAAGCTCATCACCTTGCGAGAGCCCAATCGTGCCAGTATAGAAGAAACATGGAACTTAGCAACTCTGTATTGATTACAAGTCTCTGAATAAAATCATAGTCATAAACCAATACCTGATTCCATGAATCGACGACTTCCTTGATCAACTCATGGTGGCCAAATAATTCAGTAAGATTGATCTGAAGTCTGGATACCACCAGGTCCTGATAGAACAGACAGATGTATGGAAGACCGCCTTCAAGTCAAAGGAAGGCCTTTTTGAATGGTTGGTAATGCCCTTTGGTTTAAAAAATTCTCTAGCCACTTTCATGAGGATGATGGACGATATCATACAACCATTCACTAACACTTTTGTAGTGGTGTATCTGGATGACATTCTAATTTATAGCAAGACTTGGGCCAAACACTTACAACATATTCAGTAGGTTCTGCACACCCTGCGACAGCACAAGCTATGTTCCAACTTGGAAAAATTCTCCTTCGGCATGGACAGGGTCCATTACCTGGGCTACATCATTGATCAACATGGCGTACATGTGGATCTAGCCAAGATCCAAGTCATCCGTGACTGGCTAGCCCCAACCACACTCACTGAGCTTTGAAGCTTCTTGGGCCTTTCCAATTTCTACCACAGGTTCGTACTGGGATTCTCCCATATTGCAAGGGCCCTCAGCCAAATAAACAAGGGTGATGGTAAGGCGAAATTTGCATGGGGTCGGTCCCAACAATAAACGTTCGATGATTTGAAGAAGCGCTTGAGCTCAGCCCCAGTACTTTCACTACCATACCTACAACATCCCTTTGAGATCAAGACAAATGCTTCATACTATGTTGTGGGTGTCGTTCTAACTCAACACATCCACCCCATGGCCTATCATAGTGAGACACTGTCAGATATTGTCCGTAAGTACCCTACTTACGAAAAATAAATGTACTCCATTGTGTAAGCCTACCTCCAGTGGAGACATTACATTCTTGGGAAAGAGACAGTCATCCACACTGATCATAAGCCACTATAGTTCATGCAGACACAAGGAAAATTGTAGAATGACCTCCATAAAAAGTGGTCGACATACTTGCATCAATTCCACCTCAATATCAAGTATAAAATAGGAAGCACCAATCATGTCGTTGATTGCCTCAGCAGACCACCAATTGTGGCACTCACCGCGGTGCTAGACTTTTGTGGCCATGAGACCTCTAAATGGCCTCAACTCTATGAGACAGACTCTGACTTCAACACCACCTACCAAATGTTGGGTGCATACACAATTGTCAATAATTTTCATCTTCAGGATGGGTTATTGTGTCATCTGGTCCATATCTATGTTCCATCAAGTGAGCAAGCGAAGCTGATCTGGGAAGCCAACTACAGTCGGGTGGAAGGACACTTTGGTGTCGAAAAGATAGTGGCGATGCTACAGAAACATTTCTACTGGTTGAAAATTCGACATGAGATCAACAAGTATATCAGGTCCTGCACTATCTACGTTATTGCTAAACTGACCACTACAAAACAGGGCCTGTACACCCCTCTTCCTACTCCTGAAAGACCATGGGAATCCATCTCAATGGACTATATATCAAGCCTCCCATCCACCAAGTGGGGAAATGACTTTTTTTTTGTGGTTGTTGATCTCTTTTCTAAGATGGCGATTCTAGTTGCCTGCAAGAAGAGCATCATAGCAAAGGCCACTGCCAAGCTCTTCTTTGAGCGAGTCTGGGTACATTTTGGAATCCCACAAACCATTGTCTCATATCAGGATAGTTGATTTCTCATCACATTCTGGTCAAGCATATGGTCATTGTTGGACACCAAGCTCACAAAATCCACGGCCTTCCACCCCCAGACAGATGGCCAAACCAAGGTTGTAAATAGAATGATTGTGCATATCCTTCACATGTATAATTCAAAGCACCCCCGCACATGGGATGAGAGCCTTACTTATTTCCAGCATAGCTACAACCAAACCCTGCATAGCTCAACCAGCCACAGTGCCTTTCAGGTGGGGTTGGGATTCCAACCATTGGATCCCATAGATGTTGCACTTCCCCTTGCGGTCACATCGACCGACTCATATCCTGCTCCAACTAAAGATAACAAATCCACCCAGTTCATTGAGTGGATCCATCACATCTTCCAACATGTTCATGATATCCTGCATAAGTCTAATGACAAGTACAAATAGCACCATGATCAACATAGGGTGTCACATAAGTTTCAGGTGGGCGACAAAGTTTGGTTACAATTGCAAAAAGAACGCCTTACAGGATCCCATAGAAATATTTTCCCATTTCATTATGGGTCATACACTATCACCAAGGCCATGGGGGATAATTCTTTTGCACTCAACATTCCTCCTTTCCTTGGCCTGCACCCAGTGTTCAACGTGGATCTCCTTCACCCTTATTTTCCACCACTATTGGACACCTCATAAGTAGCAGAACAACTGAAACCAACAGAGCTCAACCCCGACTGCATACAACATGAATCCAATGATCATATTTTGGACACACATATCAAGGGCACTTGATAGCAAAGGATCCATCTTTATCGAGTCGTCAAAGCAGGGCAGCTCCTGCACTAAGGCAAGTGGCTCACCCGGGGCCAAATTCAGCAAAAAATTCTTCATTTGATGGGGGACCTCAATGCAATGGGTACCATTTATTCCTAAGGAGGGAGGATTTATCCATATGGATATTGGTGGGCACCCACCTTTTTCAACTGGCTCAAAACAGTTTTCTGGCAATTTTGGTAATTTACTATTTTTAGCAGTTTTCACCTTTGGAGCCTTTTTGAGGCCCTAAACGATGTTTTTTGGGAAAATAGGTTTGAAATATGGAAGCTCCTTTGATATTGTGCCTAAAATGAATATCCTCGATGATACCTTTCCAACGGGCTATGATACGCCTGAAATGGAGATCGTATGAAAAAGTTACGACCCCGAGAAGTTGATGTACTAGCTTACCCAAACAGGGCCCACATGAATTTTGGCACTTCATCTCCTAGGGTTAGGTTTTTGGATGTCTAGGGTTTTTGACATTCCTGCTTATTGTAAAAATTCCTTCAGAGCCTCATTGTAATCATCTTCTTGCGAATGAGCGTAGTCATCACATCTCTTCTCAGAGATAAGCCGCCACCATTCCAGCAAGCTTGTTTCCGTTGCATTTTATAGTTTCCAGCTTATTTCTTTATTAATAGAAAACTAGTTTTATTGTATCTCTGTTATTTTTGTTAAGAACCTATTAATAATCTGTATTCATTTCATTCTTCTCATAAAATCCGAATCACCCAAAGCAGGAGAAATACCACATAATTCTTTTTCTTATATGTCTTGAAGAATTACATTCATTGGAAGAACCAAATTCCTTTTTTTTTCTAGTTGCAACTGAAAGGAGGCTCCACGTAATATTCCACATATAAAAAGTATGTAGAACAGAAATAAAATGCTAGAAATGGAAAATGAACAACAATATAACCATAATAACACCACAATAATACTGAAATGATAACAGAGTAACACCAGGAAGAGCACTTTGATTACTGAGAGAAATGTTCACGGGCCTCTTCAAGGGGAAAAACTCTAGTCGAGAAAATCTCTATTAAAATAATATCCAAGCTAGGGTTCACATACCCTCGACTCCTATTTATACTAAATATGTCTATCAAGAGAACCATCTAGACGAAGATCCTTCTAGAAGTGAAATCTTCTATTAGGTCTTCTTACATTTGATTTATTCTACCTTATTGCAAGGCCTTATTAATATTGACCTTTATTACATCAGAGTACATTGTTCTACCTATGTAAGGGGTTAGGTCCCTAACATTTCCACCCCCTTAAAAATACCCTTGTCCTCAAGGCTTGAGATGTGGAAATTGCTGCAGAATGGTGGTTGGTTCCCAAGTGGCATCTGATGGAGTTGTATCTTTCCACTGGACTAACACTTCCTTGATGATTCGTTGATGCAGGAGATGCTCATGTTGGTCCAAAACTTCTTGTGGTTGTATCCAAATGGAGCCTTCTTTGTCCAACTCGGGAAGGTTGTTTTAAGTTTGGAACTTAGCTCCAATCACCTTCTTCAAGCATGAAACATGAAAAACAGGATGTAGCTTAGAATGATTGGGAAAAGCTAACTGATAGGCCACCTTTCCCACACGCTTGAGAACTGTATAAGGACCATAAAATTTGGGGGGCATATTTTGACAATGGTTGGCCTTGAGGGAATTTTTCTTGTAAGGTTTCGGTTGAAGAAACACTTGATCCCCTTCTACAAATTGGTGTTCAGAGGGACCTTGATCTGCTTGTTCCTTCATGCGATTCTGATCCATGAACAAATTTTCTTTGAGGGTACGGAGAATAACCTCTCGAACTGTAAGTGTTTGGTCAACTGCCTGGACCTTTGAGACTATTGTGAGTGGAAAATCCCCCTACATACTAGCACTTAGGTTTTTATCATGCATGCATAAAAGACATAAAGATTCCTACTTTTTACCATCATCCCAGACCTAATCCCCATTATTCTTAAGAAAATACACAGTTAAGAAGATCAAGTGAAAATACCTTATTTCCAGCGTTTAATGTCGATCCCTCTTCATGCTTGGTTGCTCTTTGACTGTAAATCTCCTCCCAAGGCTGACCTGCATTCACAAAGGAAAAACAAATAACTCCACATGCATTTGATCTACAGATTAATGGGTTATATATTTAATCAACATGTACGCGATAAACAATGAAAATCGCATATGGTGGGATGGGAAAAGTACTTCTTTATTATTAACTTCACTAAAGCAACTTACAATGATGAAGTCGACCACTGCTCCATGAATCCAGTTCTAGGCTCCTCTTTTACTGTGCACCAACTGCTAACACACTTGCTTCTCTTCTTTGTTGAAATCACAAAATGGTTGGAGAATCTTGGGCAAAGGGGAATACGAATTCGGGTAGAGTTTATTTACTATGTTTTTCCTCTTCTAGAATGGGACCCCTACCCCTTCTTTTATAGGCTAGAAGGAGCTAGGTATTTAGTCAAATGACTGGCCCATGGTCGAAAGGTTTAGTTAACTTACCCAAAAATGTGTGTTCCATCAGCAACTTTCCATTTTTCGTTCTTTTGTAGGTACACATGGGTTGTAGTGGAGCAGGGTGTGTGGGCCTTTAAAAAGGGTGTTTTTAATAAGAGTTGTTCAGTATTGTCTTGGAAAAGAAGGTATAGGAAATGGCCTGATGTCAAGTAAGTATGTATAGTGAAAATTAGGTTTATAACAGATGCCCCCTAATGTGTGAGGTCAAAAGAGTATCTGATGGCCAAAATACATTATCAATCTTTATCAACGTACCAAACCAGTGAGCCCAGGAACCAGAATTCAGGAGGTGCCATCTACAAAATAAAAATTGTCTCACTGAGGCGGGCATACCCATGCTCAGGATGAAATAAAATCATGGCTATCAATCAAATACATTGTAGATCCATGTCATATAACTATATAAAGTGTAGTCACGATCAATACACAACGGATCTACATCTCAAAATCAAAAAGATATTTATGTATACTATCCATCTTCTAGAAGCTGATAAGGCCTGATGGCTAGAGATTATGTCTTCAAAGCTCGAGCATCAACTTCAAAATCTTCAAAACTTGGGTGGGAGTGTAATATGAGTGTATGACTTCACTACCCAGAGGTCTTCGACGACTCGTCGATCATGGACTAGAGGATATTGATGATCAGACTGGAGACTTCATTGATTTCAAACAAAGACTTGATTGGAATTTCAGGATGGCCAGGGATGAGGGCAAGAGACAAACTACAGAGGGGCCGACTCAGGCTTGGTAAAACTTCCCTTGGAAAATATCACGACAAATGATGAGACTCATGCAACATGGAATTGACATAAGTTCACGATGCAGGAGGAAACGCAAACTCTCCATATGTTTGGAAGAATAACCAAATGGAGGAGGACACAACTCTATGTAGTGAGAACAACTTCCTAAGGTCATATTAAATCTGAGAGCTTGACTAACAAACTGAAGGATGTGCTTTGTCCAAGGGAGACTCATTGTGTTTCCAATAAAAAGAAAATACTTTTCCCTTCCTCTTTTTGGGGTATATTTGATTTTTTTTTCTTTTTTAATAATGTTGGAAAGCTTGAAAAAGAATAAAAGAATTCTACGTTACAAAGGAGGATCGAGTGTCGCAAACATACTAGTTCCAAGTGCACAGAACATAGGGATGCTCAGGGAAAAGGAACATATGCAAGAAAAGGACACTCGGGAAAAATCCTCCAGGGGCCAAAGGTGTCAAGACGCTGAGGCAAAGTGACACAGGGCTTGTGTATAAGGCATGCTTCATATGGTTTAGTTGATAGCAATGTGGAGCCGACAGTTAGACCAAATACGCGGGTATGCAAATGCGGTTAACAAAACACACAATGGTAATGTCCTTCGTTGTACTTTTAATGAGCCTAGAGAAGGTAAACTCGGTGGTTTTTCATATTTAGAGAGTCTGAAAAAACATAAAAAGAGACTTCGCTAGGGTACCTTTTTCAAATATAGTCTAGTCAGCTTGAAAAAGGGGTAAACTAGCACCGACCAAACGTCTATTCAAAACCATTTTAACGAGTGTGATAAAGACAAGATCACTCGGCAATTTTTTTCATTTTTAAGGAGTCTGAAAAAAGATTAACTATGGACTCCGTCAGAAATGTTCTTCTGGACCATTTTAATGAGTGTAAAAGAATAAGGTCACTCGATGATCTTTTCAATTTTAGGGAGTCTGAAAAGAGCTTAACTATGGACTCCGTGGGAGTGCCTTTTTCATAAATTTAGTCCCTTAGGCCCGAAAAAGGGTTAAAATTATACCTGAGAGTACTCTTCTAGAGAACCGAGGCTTCTAGAGTATTCCTTTGTTCGTATAGTTGACCATTCAGACCGAAAAAGGGGTAAACTACTGTCAGACATACGTGACTTCAAATTTTAGTTTAGCGAGCGTGAAGGTCAACAAGATCGCTCGGTAATCTTTTCACATTTAGAGGGTCTAAAAAGAGCTTAAAAGAAGACCCATTATATTTTGGGAGTCCCGAGGGTGAGGTCAAGAGCGATAAGGAGTCATGCAGATGAGGTTCAAACTCGTAATCATAAAAACTAATAAGGACTCCTGAGCCAATAGTCGTTAGTGACAGTATGGACACCAAAATGCAACCAGGATCTACCTAGGGTATCCATGTTAAGGTAGGCTTTACCACTAAATTACGACACTCCTAAAGAAGAAATGATGGTTTCGTGTCACAATTTGGTGGGATCGATCCTATGGCAAGGCAGAAAAGACAACAATATGCAGGAACTAGAGGTGGAATCCTAACTTAAATGAAATGAGTTGCAAAATTGACTTTTTACCAAAGGACGTTCAAAACGACCCAAATCTCCAAAAAGTTTCCAAATGCCCAAAGTAACACCTCTTGTGACAATCCAAAGAAAACTCCTGAACCATGCTAAATGATTTTTAGTTTAGAAAAAATGACAAAAGGGTCTAAAAAATGACAAAAAGAGGCCAAAAAGTCTATAAATAGAAGCTGGCAACTCATTATCACCATTGCTAATTGAGAAATTGACTAAAAGCCAAAACTACCCCTTTGTGAAAAGAGTTGATTCTGGGAGCTTCATTGGACGAAATGACCATCTGCTTGGACCAAGTAAGTACTTACTACCCCCTCTTGCATTCTAATTCTTTTTTTATGTATTTAAATTTAGTTTTTGGAGGGGCGCCAACCTTTTAAAAGGTAGGCCCTAAGTCCACGCAGGTTGTCTTATGACATCCCAAGTGTATGGGCAGAGGAAAAGTTGCATGCATGTACACGCTACTGTCAGCATTACAGCCCGTGTGGACCCTTCTTTTAATGTAAAAAAATTAAAAAAGAAAGAGTTAATCCCTCCTGAACTGGGTTTTTTGTAGGATGTGTGTTCACTGGAGGGAAAGAGAGCATGAAGAGATCAGTGCAATGGTTGGGGAGGACCCTAATGCTATTGCTACATTAATGCAATGTGGGTTGTTAAAATTTTTCTTATGTCCTTTCATGTGAGCACAACCTAGGTTATTGAATGCCTTGGTCAATTATTGGCATCCCGACACAGAGGCCTTTATGCTATAGGGGCAGTCGTTGGTTCCAACAACAGAAGACATATACTTTTTGACTAGCCTCTCTAGGAGAGGGGAACCATTCAATTTTCATACTTTTCCCTCTGGGCCTCACAACATATCAGAGTTGATTGGACTCCATTGTGAGGTGGGTACAGACAGAATGAGCTCATAAGTACCGATAAGAAAGATCTCAGACTTATCACTGCAGGTGATAGTGTTGCTCATCGGCCGGATTACTGGGTCTGTGGCTTTGCATCAGGCTTCCCCTGCACAAATGAATTTTTCAATTTAGTGCTTAAATGCACAAATTTTTTATTGGAGCACCACATTACTGGACTGTATGAAGAGGCAGCTAATAGATTGTCGGTTGCGAAATCAGAGGAACTTCGGGTTTGGAATGATTCTTTGCTCTTTCTTCTTTGAAAGAGTGCCTAGTTTCATCCCTCGAGAGGTGGTACAAGGGCACCAAGCCTCTCTTCCCGTGTTATGCAGATGGGCAGTGTTGTTGCCACGATAGGGGGGGGGAGGACCATTGAGGTCTTTGATGACAACTTTTTTGCTTGGTAGTCGCGACATATCCTGGTCATAGAATATTACCCCTATGATGGGATTGACTTCTCGAGAGATCTTGAGATATCGATACCTCTCGGAGAGCAGCGAGAAGAGATGGGTAAGTTGCTTCATTTATTTTTTTGTTAAATATATCTAATTTTTATGTTGATTTTATATACATCATTTTTTTTATACACCAGAGTATCTGGCAGGTCTATGTCTGTTATGTACAGATGTGGGGCCAGTGCAACTAGCGGACTATGCAAGGAACAGATGACGTCCTCAACCATAGGAATCCCTAGCCGCAACCAATGGGCCAACAACAGCAAGAGTACCTCCATTTGATGATGCTAAGAGAGTTTTGAGATGAGTAGAGAAAAACTTCACCTCGCTTACTTGCTTAGTCCCCATGGCAGAGATCGAGGATCGGTCATCATCTATGCAGCCTCATGTAGTGGGGGCACCATGGATGTGGGTCTGACTTTTTTCGGCATTTGGAAAACGTCGTTGACCATTACAACAAGGCCAACAGGCCCCGTCCTTAGTTAGGATGGAATTTTCATGTGTTGAGGGAACTATTTTTATATTTTTGAGGGCATAAGCCCCATGACTCGTTATTGGTCGTATTTTTTAGGCGCTTGCACCCACCTATGTACTCTGATGATTTTGATATTATATATGGTTTTTTATGTATTTTTATGTCTTGTGGATTATATTTTCTTTTTAAATGTATTTACATGTGCATGTGTATGTCTTTCTTATATGTGTGCGAGATGCCAATCTAAAATTTGATTAGCTGGAGTATCTATGACTTGATTTAATCTCCTAGGAACATGAAAATATGTAATATAATCAAAGCTTCATTCTAAGAGACGTACCCTAAGGAATCATCGATGTAAAGTAGTATCATGAACACGGTAGACTCTATTTAACTGAGACACAACCAGTTGAGTGTCTAAATAGACCCAGAGGTGAGAGATACCAAATGACAAAGCGTCACGAAGAAACTCCATAACTGTGATGTATTCGGCGACATTGTTTGTGGTGTCGCCTAAAAATATACCTCTTGAAGATAATAACTGGCCCTGAGGTGTAAAAATTACCCAAGCTACGGAGGCTAGGCTCTGAGTGTGTCGTCTAGCATTTTTTGCATATCCAACGAACACCTTTGATTCACTTGACATCTGCCACAGTGATAAAAGATAACATCAAAAAATGACACGTCCATAAAACCAAAAGAAACCAAAAAATAATAGTACAAAGACTATACATATGTTACAAAAAGTTACCCAATGTGACCTACCTATGAGTAATACTTCTTAAGGTAGAGCCCATTTCTAGGCTCTGCCAAAGCATGTCCCTCAAAATCTACGAGACGATAAGCACCCTTTTTTAGAACCTCTTTTATGATGAAAGGTCCAAACCACATGGGTTTGAACTTACCTACCCCCAGGGGGTCCTTATCTTGGTCATAGACCAAGACAAGGTCACCTTCCAAGAAAATCTAAGGATGAACAGACTTATCATATTGACACTTCACTTTTTGTTTGTGAGCTTCATTAGCTAAGGCCGCATCACGACATTGTTCATTGAGTTGCTCGAGATATAATAAACGTTCTTCAAGCGGTGAGGTGTCTGGCAATAACTGTACTGCCAACTTTAAAGATGGGATCTGGAATTCTATGGGCAAGATGACTTCCAACCTGTAAATGAGTTGAAAAAGTGAGAAACCAGTTGCAGTCTTAATAGACATTCGGTAGGCCCATAATTCTAAGTACAACATCAAATGCCAATTTGACTTGGCTGAATTGATCGTTCATTGTAGGATGGTATTAAGAGATTTATTGATAGCTTCCACTTGACCATTCACTTAAGGATCATAGGGTGACAAATTTTCTTGCCTCAACCTAAGATTTGATGTTAACTTGGTCATCATTTGGTTCTGAAAGTGACTACTGTGGTCAGTGACAATCTCCCTCGGGATGTTGAACCTTGCTATAATCTGGTTAAACAAAAAGAGAGTTGTAGTCTCTCCATCATGTTTAAACGTTGGCATAGCTTCAACCCACTTTATGAAGTATTTGACGACTACAATGATATAACGATGCCCACTTGCTGAAGGAGGGATGCATGTACTGTAATCAATCCCCCACTTGGTGAAG
This sequence comes from Picea engelmannii, assembly GCA_009831015.1. NCBI lineage: Eukaryota > Viridiplantae > Streptophyta > Pinopsida > Pinales > Pinaceae > Picea > Picea engelmannii. The sequence goes on along the minus strand of ML787649.1, from coordinate 1,486,032 downwards.
GGACCAACTGTGATGACAGGAAACATGGGAGCGGGATGTGCCCTCATCTTCCGAGCGAAGATCTGACACAGGTGGCATTTCTTGACTGATGCGATACAATCTTTGATTAGTGTCGGCCAGAAGTAACCGGCTCAAAAAATATTTTGGGTTATTACCAACCCAGACAAATGACCGCCACATGCTCCAGTATTGCAATCGTTAAGCATGACTTTCGCTTCTTCTTGAGTGAGGCACTGGAAAAGGATGCAATCTACACCTCAACAATAGAGAGTGTCCTCGAGGATGAGATAGTTCTTGGCCTGATGATGTATACGGCAATGCTCATCATGAGAAGCAGAGGCGGGGAAATTCAAAGTCTAGAGATAGATAAGTATATCTCCATACCAGGGGTTCGAAGATTCTATTAAAAACATATCTCCTTGAATAGGCAATTCTTCAGGCATAACATCACCTGACTCGACCGGAAGTTCCAAGATAAGTTCTACAAAGACTAGTGACTTTTTGGACTTCATCGAAATGAAATCTAAGTCAAATTCTTGGAGGACGACTATCCATATACTGATCTTTCTGTCAATTACTCGTCATGTCAACACATATTGAACCGGATTCACAATGGTAATGACGATGGTCTTGCAAAATAAAACATAATGATGGAACCGTTGGAAAGCATGGATTGCTTCCAACGCAAGTTTTTCAATATGAGAATAATTGAGTTCTAGTCCAACCAGGCCTCGGCTTAGGTAATAGATCACATATTCTGAGAGCAAATCATCCTCTTGAACTAAGACCATGCCAATGGTTGACTCTACTGCAACCAAGTATAATAAGAAATATTTGTTATAATTGGGTGGCCGAAGAAGAGGGGCAGTTGTGAGGGCATGTCTCAATGCTTCAAAGGAGCATTAAGAGGCATCGTCCCAACGAAAAGGAACGTATTTCTTCAGTAAGAACATAAATCCCTTTGTGATCTCGGCATAGTTTGCGATGAAACTCCGTAAAAAGTTTTCTTTTCCCTGTAGACTCTGAAGTTGAAGGATTGTATGTGGGGGAGGAAACTGAATTATTGCCTCAACCTTGAGAGGATCAACCATGATCCCTGTTGTTGAAACTATGAAACCTAACAAATGGGTTGACGTCATGAAAAAAAATCATTTGTTGGGATTCAAGCGAATCCGGAAGTAGCGACATCACTCAAAGATAAGTCGGAGGTTTGTGGGATGATCAACTCTCTTACGAGAGCGTGATGATAAATCATCTAAGTAGGCCTCGACGATATGTTTCAGATCATGGAAAGAAAAAGACATGGCTCACTGAAAGGTAGCACCAGCATTTTTCAGACCAAACGACATCTTACGATATGCAAATGTACCCGATTGACAAATGAATGTTGTTTTGTGTTGGTATTCAGGTTTAATTTGTATCTGATTATATCCTGAAAAACCATCCATGAAATAAGAGGCCTCGCAACCTGCACATTCATCGACTATTTGGTCAATAAATGGTGTGGGAAAATTATCTTTTGGACAGGCCTTGTTCAAATCACGGAAGTCTATACATACGCGAATCATACCCTATTTTTTGTTAACCGACACGAGGTTTGACACCCATTGGGTCAAATGGACGGGGTAGATAAAATATGCCTTGAGAAGTTTCTCCACTTCGACCTTAATAGTTGTTGCTTTCATAGGACTAACTGGACAAAGATTATGTCAAACCAGCTTAGCGTTAGGATAAGTCGTTATTTCATGTTCAACAAATTTTGGATCGATGCCTGGAATTTCCTCGTAAGAAGAAGAAAAAACATCGCGGAATTCCTTAAATAAATCTATGTAGATTTGAATCTCTTCGGGGGATCATTCATCTTCGACGAAAACATTTTCCATGACGCCAGGGTTCTGGATATGTTTATAGGTATATTTTTGGCGATGGTTTCCTTATTACCCTCAGCATAAACAACATGTGTAGCCAAAGGATTAATAGGACAAGACCTATCTCCAGTCATAGTCAAGGTGAATTCCCCTACCCCAATTATGCTTAACTCTGGGAGGAAATAAGATTTATGATGGATATCATCCCAGGGTTTGTCCAGACTAGTCATTGCTTCCATGATTTCTTCGTCTGAGGGAAAGACTAATTCTAAAGAATCTGTATCAATGAGGGAATCTTGAGCCCGAATAGGCTCTAGAATCGGATCTAACTCCTATGCGAGAGTTGGATCGGGGTCGGCGGAAGCTTGCTGGACTAAAGAGTATGCTACTTCTGTCACGGATAAGGGCATGGACATACCATGGTTCCATGTCCCTTCCATCATGGCTGATGGGGGAGGAAGAATCCACGGATCGTTGAATTAAGTCATGCGAAACGATGAAATTTGGAACACCTCAACCTTATGGTGGTTAGATATGAACTTAACATCACCTTGAGGAGTTGGGTAATCGAAAGTTCCCATCAAAGGTGGGCATAAACCAACACCTATGTTGACGATGTCGGGTTGAGGGTTATCAATCATTGGGACCGCGGATGCCCCCAATGAAGGGTCAGGATGGGAGAAAGAGAATTGATCAATGGTCACAATTCAGCCCTCGTGTGGAAACAATAAGACGTAGAAAATTGTAGCGACTACTTCTTGCATAGCATAGGTCCAATTCCTTTCTAACAAGAGATTGTAGTCGAGAGATGCATCGACCACTTCAACCTCAACACACACGGTTTTCCCTCCTAACTGCATGGGAAAAGAGGGGATAATGCCATGTGGTTGGAACGAACGACCGTCAAAAGCAGTAAGAAGAGTAGGTGACGAAAACAAAATGGGATGGCCAATGGCCTTCCAACACGCCAAATACATTACACATGTTGAGGCACCCTCATCAACCACTGTGCGGAAAATGTTCCGATTAAAAGTTTTTGTGGTGTAAGACACTACTATCTGGAACGCTACGTGGTAAGGGAGATGAGGTTTTAAGTCGGTCGTATCAATCATGATCGTACCCAGATTAGAAGTCTTGACGGATCCTAAAGTGGCTAACATAGTCTTTCTCTGGGAAGTGCAGCTTTGGAGGAATTCCAAAGAAGACATCACACAAGGGGTTTGAGACAAATCCTCCACCACAAAATAGTTCTAGGCAACCCTTGCATTTGGCTTGTGAGAAGATTTCGTAAACGCACCTTTTGGGATGCGTGTCATGGTTTCTCCCAACATCTTCTCGATCTGGAGAGGAAGAGATGGGGTTTCATCTTCTTTACCCTTCTCAGAGGTGCTTGTCTTGTTGTAATCATGTGATTTAGTCGATATATAGGAATCACCTTTCATCATATACACATTCATGGATGCAGGATTGTTTGAATATCGAGGGGGTCCTTGGCTTCCCCCTTCCGTGCTTGTAGAGGATTGAGTTAGATTTTGGCCATGTTGAAAAGGGTTTGTTAACACAGCCGACTTCTGCTATGATAATAACTTTTGGGCCTCTGCAAACCGAGGGAATTGGTGAGTTGGGTGGTATTCCGCACACAGATTACACAGATACCTCGACTTCCTTTTTTCGGTGTTGACCCCGCCATCATTATTAGTGGGTTTCTTATCCCCCTTACCCTTGTTACGTTATTTTTTCTTTCCATCAAGTTGTTGGGTGGCCTTCGGATTTGTCTATTTCACATTGTGTACATCTGACGTTTGGGTAGGGGGAGAAGCTGAAATAGTAGTCTGGCTAGCCATTGTATGCTGGATAGACAATTGTTGCAATTGTTTCGTCAATTGTTCAGCCGGCTTTGTATGTGCTGAACCAACAATATCATCGACATGTGGTCCAACTCGCTATATGGTTTTATCAAGTATTGATCATGGCGCACCTGGAAAGATCTCATACAGTAGACCTAACTGAGAATATATTAGCTCAAGATGTTGATCTCTCATGATTGCATCTTCTTCAGAAAACACTCCCGATGTTGCAACGTCTTTAGATAATTGTGGGACCAAAGACTTAAGGAACCACTCTAGCAGGAATGCTGGTGAGACTGACACCTTAATCAAACTCTTCTGGCATCTCCACTCTCGGATGTGATCAAAGATATGGTCCACTTTTGTCTGTTCAAAATTAGCCATTAATTATGTACCAGCGTCGTATCTCACAGGTAATTGGAAATGGTTTAGGAAATACATTGCCAATTCGCTGAAGGAAGAGTATCCTGAGTGGGCGAGCTCAATGTACCATTTTGCAGCACTCCCAATGAGAGTACATTGAAACATTTGCAATTGTACAGAGTCGTATTTCAACGAATTAGATGAGAACCAAAGGTGGAAAGTAGTCACATGATCAACTGGATCTTCGTTAGGCTTGGCTTCGAACTTTGGTATGTCTGAAGGAAACTTTGTCGGCATAGGGGGCCAACACGGATCGTGACAGATAGGGTCATTCAACAACCTTGTTAATTCTGACAAATGCAAGGTTTCTAGGAAAGGTAGTTTGGGTTGTTGGTGATAACCATGGAAAAAGGGGCCTGGAGTTTGATTGGCACCAAGTTGCTAGGAAAAGTTGGGTTGTTGGTCGGGTTTCTGGTAAAATCCATGGCCATGACTAGCGTACAGATTTTGCATTTGAGGAGACATCATCGGTTGATTCCCGAAATAGGATGTAGATGGTTGGGCGTGCATTACATTCGGAGGACTTTGGGAAGGGTTTCCCCATGTCGATCCCATGGGCATAGGTATTGCACCTTGCCCGGGGTTCCATTGGTTGTGAAAAGAATTGCCCCAGATCGACATTCCTAACGAAGGAACTGATCCTTGCCAAGAATTCCAAGGTCCTAATGTGGAAGAAGTTCCTGGGTTTTCCCCCTGTGCAGGAATAGTACCCTGCATAGGATTAGGTCGGCCATAACTAGGGTTGACCCCAGTCGAGAAAGCAGCTGATGAGAAAGAGTCATTACCAAACACACCGAACAAAGAAAAAGGTGTCGACCCTACTGGCATATTATGAGAAGGTGGTCCTTGACTCCCTAATCCAAATGAACTATGGTGTGTGTTTGGCCTGGCAGATTGTTGGTGGGTATCTCTGAGCAAAGGGGATGAAGAAGGTATATGACCTCCCCCGTAAGGGAAATCATTAAAGGGATCTGAAGTTCCCCCCATGGGTCCTTGCAGAGGAGATTTAGAGTTCCCTCACCCCAAACCTAAAATCTATAAATTGGAGTAGGATAGTACAGGGCTTGTACCTAAGCTAGGCATCTCATATGAGAACAAAGGGCTTGTCGCACTCTATGTGAAAGGAGCAGTGGTCACCGCCAAAGATAGGATCGGACCACTACTTGAGGTAGAGGCAGTTGAGACCATGGTGGCTCAGACCGATGACGATGGGTTAGGAGGTGGAACACCCCTTGTGGTGACAGTCGTAGTGGGAATAGAAGAATTCCCAGAAGAAGTGGCAGCATTTGTTTCCATTGCTGCATGTGACACTTTCTGGTGCCCGTAAGGATAAATATGTACGATGATGGGCACCGAAAGATCAGTGGTTGGAGTTTTGAGTGGACTGAGAGATTTCACTCCAAGGTCTGAAATAGTTGGTTCCTACGGATGTTGATCGGGCACATTTTCCTGTGACCCAGTCACTTCAAAAGACCCTTGTTGGTCTAGTTTTTTCCTTAGCGGTGGCGGGGGTGGCTCCCATGTAACTGGTGGTAGGCCAAGAAGCCTTCGTGACCGACGGAGCTCATGATCCTCCACTGTGTGAGAATATCAAAGACACACTAAGGATTTCTATTCGTTCAAAAACAATACACACTAGAAAAAAATCCCCTACAAGATAAAACAAGCAAACACTATACTAGTTGGAAGAACAGTTACAACAACCAACACTAGAGCAACTTACCAATGAAAGTGAAACTCAAACATGGAAGCACCCTCCAATTATACTCTGCAAAGAGTGGCCCGATGTCTATCCTAGGTACCACAATATACCCCCGCAGTCACCCGTGTATGTCTCTAAAAAAGATAGGCAACTAGGTTGCCAACGTGCGAACAGGCACCAGGTGGGTACAGTTGACAGTCAGGTAAACCACAATGAGCAGGGTATCAAGCTCGAAACTTTTCAAGGGTATCGAAAGCAACTGGTCTGGAAGACAACTGAGGACCTTGAATGGATTTGAGACCCATGAAGCTCTGTGGCAAATGCAATCGACGGAATCCCAAGACAAACCCTCTATATGTGTTCTCCACTACGATTGGTCTATCTTTGGAGGGGTTATATCCACTACCTTTCTGCACGCGACCTTGTGTTTAGCCCCTATGTTAGAGGGGGGTCCCGGATAACTTTCACGATACTGGACTTTTAACGCTCCCTAGCATAGACTCTTATGTATGTTTTGTAGCCTTGAAGAGTTTCCTCTCCAACGTAAATCAAGGCTCTAGCCTAGACTAATTGATGGATCCTACAAACATAAAGTCTAATTGATTTTAATTAATCATTAATTTTTTATGGCTTGTCTTAAGTCAAAGGTTATGAAAGTGAAACTAATGATGTTTTGAGAGATGAAAGAAAAGATAAATAAAAAGCTGGAAACAAAATAACTTCTTCTTGACACAATTCTTAATCAACTTTTCAAACTAAAAAAATTTCTAATATCTTTGAACAACAAACTCAAAATAGGATTTCGCTCGACTACGAGCTACTTATTTTCCTAAGTAAATATCCAAGAACTTATGAAAGAAAAACTTTTCCTAGTTATTAATGCAAACCAATAACTACTTAACCAAACCAAGAAATAAAAGAGTTTTTTTTTATTTAATGCTCGCAAAGAAAAAAAGGAAAAATGACAACAAGTAAAGACCAAGAAAACTTATGGCCTAAGTGCAGATCGCAAAGAGTCACTGAAAGTAACACTCAAGTAGATTAAAAAATGACTCTCACATTTGTCTAAAAACCCTATGAAAGGAAAATTTTGAGGAAAAATTCTTAATGAAAAAAGAAAGGTATTGTTGTGATCAAACCTAAGTTGTCGACTACTATGACAGAGACTAAGAACCCTGAGAGATATAATTCTTGACAAGGAAAAGGATGATTGCCTCTCCTTAAACAAGAATTTTCTCAACAGGCACGCTGTTGATAGTTCAACAGCCAACGTGTGCACGCGAGATGTAAAAGGTCAGGGCACATGTACATGCAAGTTGAACTTATGTAGGCCGCATGTAACTCTACCACTCTTCAAAAACTTACAGAGACTACTGGTATTGAGAACTAGAATCTCATAGACTATTGGTATTGAGAACCAGAATCTCTTGAAGACTCACAAACTTACTTTGTCAGAAAAGAAAAACAATCCAAGGAAAATTTCATATAACAAAACCAATCTGAAGTGGTACCTAAGCTATAAAATGAAAAAATAGAGAACAGAATGAGTTTTAGAAAACCTCCAAGAAGGATCACTTCTGACAGGGAAGAGGATGATTGCCTCTGTAATAAAAAAAATTGAACTTAACCACACTACTATCACTTCATCAGCTAGTGTGTCCACATAGGTTGTGTGAAGGTTTTGCGCATGTACACGCATGCAGGCCTTATATAGGCAGCATTTACCTTTGTGAATTCCCGAAATGAGAATGAATCCAAGCAAAGAAAGTAGGGAATACTGGTATGGAAGACCAGAAACCCTACTAGCTCAGACTTTTGCAGAAACTCAGAAAAAAGGTGATGAAACCAATTTAAAACTACCAAAAAGTATCCCCAGAAACCTGAGAGAAATCCCCAGTATGGTTTCCAATTCTGTTGTGAGTGGGAAATCCCTCTACGGACTAGCACTTAGGGTTTTATCATGCATGCAGAAAATACCTAAAGATTCCTACTTTTTACCATCATCCCAGACCTAATCCCCATTATTCTTAAGCAAATACATAGTTAAGAAGATCAAGTGAAAAAACCTTATTTTCGGCATTTGATGTCGATCCCTCTTCACGCTTGGTCTCTCTTTGACTGCAACTCTCCTCCCAAGGATGACATGCATTCACAAAGGACAAAAAAAGAACTCCACATGCATTTGATCTACAGATTAATGGGTTAGATATTTAATCAACATGTATGCGATAAACAATGAAAATCTCATATGGTGGGATGGGAAAAGTACTTCTTTATTATTAACTTCACTAAAGAAACTTACAATTATGAAGCTATCCACTGCTCCACAAATATGGTCTTGGGATCCTCTTTTACTATGCACCAACTACTAACACACTTTCTTCTCTTCTTCGTTGAAATCACAAAATGGTTGCAAAATCTTGGACAAAGGGGAATACGAATTTGGGTAGAGTTTCTTTACTATGTTTTTCCTCTTCTAGAATAGAAACCCCTACCCCTTATTTTATAGGTTAGAAGGAGCTAGGTATTTAGTCTAATGATTGACCATGCATGGTCGAAAGGTTTAGTTAACCTACCCAAAACTGTGTGTTCCGTCATCAACTTTCCATTTTTCGTTCTTTTGTAGGTACACGTGGGCTATAGTGGGTCAGCTAGAGTGTACACATGGCTTGTAGTGGAGCAGGGAATGTGGGCCTTTAAAAAGGGTGTTTTTAAGAAGAGTTGTTCAGTACTGGCTTGGAAAAGAAGGTATATGAAATGGCCTGATGTCAGGCAAGTATGTCTAGTGAAAATTAGGATTATAACAGAGACACCTAGTAAATATGAGAGGAGTGAAGGTGGATTTTGTCCATAGACCGCTTCAAAAGGATTCATGTGTGTAGATGTATGGTATGAAGTGTTGTACCACCATTCAGCTAGGGGTAACCATTGAGCCCACTGATTTTTCTTTTCCGATGCAAAACACCTCAGATATGTTTCCAAACACTTGTTGACAACTTTAGTTTGACCATCTGTCTGGGGATGATAAGTTGTGTTGAGATGCAATTGGGTGCCTTGTAGCTTGAATAGTTCTTGCCAAAAATTGTCGGTGAAATTTGGGTTGCGATCAGAAACAATAGAATGCAGCATGCCATGAATCTTGAAGACCTAATCCATGAAAATTTAAGCCACTGTGGATGTTGTGAATGGGTGTTGAAGAGAACAGAAATGAGCATACTTGGAAAGACGATCAACTACCACCACGATGAATGATTTATTACCTAATTTAGGTAAGCCTGTAATAAAATACATAGAGATATCCCTCCAAATAGCAGGTGGAATCGGAAGCAGTTGCAGTGTGCCCAGAGATTTGATTGTTTCTCCCTTGTTGCATTAACACACATCACATTCAGCCACAAAATTACGAACGTCTTGTTTCATACCATCCCATAAAAAGGAATGTTTGACCCTATCATAGGTTTTAGTAAACCCAGAGTGCCCAAATGTGGGTGTAGCATGAAGCTCTAAAAGCACCGTGGATTTAAGTTTTGACTGTTTACTTAAAAACAAACGAAATTTGTATTGAAGCTCATCAAGGAGCCATGATTACCCTAGGGAAACTGGAGAATTGGATTGCAATTGTTGTATCAGATGCAAAATTTTGGGATCATGTAGCCATTCCTAGTGAATGTCTTGGAGCCAATCTGGTACAATGAAGGAGAGAGAATAAAGGGAGCCTTCATCTTGATATTTTCGGGAAAGTGCATCGGCCACCACATTGTCTTTGCCTTTCTTGTAAATGATCTCATAATCATATCCAAATAGCTTAGTCACCCATTTTTGTTTCTCTGGGGAGGAAATGTGTTGTTTCAGAAAATACTTGAGGCTTTGATAGTCTGTCTTAATTTGGAAGCATTGCCCCAATAGATAAGGGCGCCACAAATCAATGGCATGAAGAATAGCCAACATTTCCTTTTCATAGATTGATTTTCCCAAATTTCGTTCAAACAATTGTTTGTTGGTAAAGGCCAAAGGCCTACCCTCTTGCATAAGGACAATGTCAATACCTTTCCCTGAAGCATCACATTCCAAGACAAAGTTATTTGTGAAATCAGGAAGGGTCGAAACTGGAATTGTGCACATGGCCATATTCAAGGTTTGAAAATCCTAAGCAGCTACTAGGGTCCAAGTGAAATAATTCTTTTTAAGGAGTGTTGTGAGAGGTGTCGCAAGCTTTCCATAATTCTTATCAAACTTGTGATAATAACCTGTTAGGCCCATAAATCCTCGCAAGATTTTGAGAGTCTTTGCATGAGGCCAATCTTGCATAGCTTCAATATTTTTAGGATCCACCCTGATGTCATTGTTGCCAACAATATGGCCCAAGTACTCGACTTCTGAGGCGCCAAAATCACATTTATATTGTTTCAGGAAACGTTGGTGCTAAGATAGTAGATGGAGAACTTGATCCACATGAGCAAGGTGGTCTATCCAGGTTTTTCTATAAATGAGGATATCCTCAAAGAAATTTAAGACAAAATGAAGGAGAAAGGGGCGAAAGACATGATTCATGAGGCTTTGGAAGGTGGAGGGGGCATTACATAAGCCAAAGGGAATGACCAAAAACTCATAGTGGCCCTCATGATTTCTAAAGGAAGTCTTAGGAATGTCTACCTCTTTCATACAGATCTGGTGGTAGCCATAACGAAGATCAAGTTTAGTAAAGAATTGGGCGCCACTCAATTCATCCAAGAGGTCATCAATGACAGGAAATGGAAATTTTTCTTTAATGGTGAGTTTTTTGAGGGCGCGGAAGTCAAGACACATGCACCAAGAACCTTCTTTATTCAGGACCATGACCACATGAGAAGAGTAGGGGCTCATACTAGGGCGGATAATTCCTGTGTTGAGTAGTTCTTGAACCATTTTCTCAATTTCATTTTTTTGGGAAAAGGGGTGACGATAGGGACGGATATTGGGAGGGAGGCTTCCTGGTATAAGGGGAATGGAATGATCATGAACACCACGGGAAGGTGAGAGTCCCTGGGGAGTGGAAAATGCCACTTGATGTTTAGAGAGGATGGATTGGAGGTCTTGCAGCACAGAGGGTGTCTCAGTTTCCTGTATGGCATGGAGGTGGGAAATAATGCCAGAATGACCTTTTTTTAGTAGCTTTTCCATGCGATCGAAACTAATGATCTCCGATGAACTGACGGTGATGCCTTGGAACTTATATTTTTGGCCCTCATGGTCAAATTGCATGGTTAATTCCTTGAAATCGATGAGAATGGGACCCAAAGTCCTTAACTAGTCTGCACTCAACACAATGTCACAACCACCCATGTCGATAGCAAACATATGATATTTCAGGTGGTAGTCACCAATTTGGAGATACACATTTTCACAACGCCCTTCACATTTCATGGAGCTGCCATTGGCAATCATGATTTGGAAATTATTGACTGCATGGATATAACAATGAGTTTCTTGGGCAATGCGGAGATGAATAAAATTATGGGTGTTTCCACTATCAACCAGAATAATGACCTTCCTATGCTTGATGTAACCAATTAGCATGAGGGTTTGGGGAGTAGATAAACCAGTGAGAGCATTTAAGGAAATAATTGGTTCTACTTCGGGAGGGTCTGAGGGAGGGGTTATGTACATGGTTTCAGGTGACTCAAACACAAGGGGAGTTTCAACATCCTCTTCCAAAACATCCTCCGAGATGGCCATAAAAAGATTTTGTTCCTTACACTTGTGGCCCGGAAAATATTTGTCATCACAATTATAACAAAGGCCTTTGAGTTGGCGTTCAACCATTTCATCTCTAGTCAATTTTTGGATCTTTAGTGGAGCCGAGGGAGTAGTGGGATTTACTAGTTTAGTGCTAGGAATAAAGGGGGGTTTCTGGTTTTGAGAAGATACAACATGTTGTACTTCTTAGATATTTTAGTAGCCTCCACCCAACTCTGAGGCCAAGCCATGAGGACATGGGCATGAATCTCATCCTTGAGGCCACTGATAAAACATTCTCGAAAAAAGGCATCAGACATGCCCTTTGTCCAAAAATCCAGGTGCTCAAAAGTAGCTATAAATTTTTTCGTTGTTCCTGATTGTTTCAACTTTGTCAAACTCACTAAATGGTTGGTGTCAGTGTTAAAGCGTTCATAAAGCTCTACCAAAAAGTGTGTCCAAGTAATATACCCTTGACGGGAATTTTTTCTCCATTGCCACCATTGCTAGCGTTCTTGATCTAGATGGAGAACACCATACCAAAGTTTGGCCAAGTCATCTATAATGTCGTATAAATAGAACAACAATATAACCAAAATAACACCACAATAATAATGAAATGATAATAGAATAACACCAGAAAGAGCACTTTGATTACTGAGAGAAATGTTCACGGGCCTCTTAGAGGGGGCAACCTCCAGTCCAGCAGAGCTCTATTACAATAATATCCAAGCTAGAGTTCACATACCCTTGACTCTTATTTATACTAAATATGTCTATCAAGAGAACCATCTAGAGGAATATCCTTCTAGAAGAGGAATCTTCTATTAGGTCTTCTTACATTCAATTTATTCTACCTTATTGCAAGGCCTTATTAATCTTTACCTTTATTACATTGGAATACATTGTTCTACCTACGTAAGGGGTTAGGTCCCTAACACTCCAACCCCCTTGTTTCTTAGGATACAACCTGAAGGAATCTCTAACTCCCCTATTCTCTGGATATAACTAGAAGGAGGCTACAACCCCCTATGTTCTTCATCTACAACCGGAAGGTGGCTACAACCACCTATCCTTGCCCCATCCAACCGCCCTGAAGTAGAAGTAGAATGATGAAACCACTGTCACACCATCATTGTGAGATAAACCGTTGTAAACATGTACCAATAAACCTGAACCATGCATCAACCTGTACCTCAACCTATAATCAATCTATACCATAAACAAGTGCATCAACCATGCACCAACCTGTAATCAACTTGTACCATAAAAAAGTGCATACAACCATGTACCAAGTATGTACCAATCATGTTTAAACTACTCATCAACTATGACTCATCAATATGTACCAACATCATCAACTATACACCTCATGTATGTGCCAACTCATCAACTACTTGTCTCAACCATGTACCTAACATGTACCTCAACCCAAAACCCTCATCAATATTATCATCCAAATATGATTTGTAAATCTTCAATAGATCTCTTTTATATGATCACATACCTGTGAACCTTCCTTACCTTTAACAACAAGAGACTAGAATTTTCATGAAACTTTTCTTTAGTCTCACATGACTAGCTTTGGATTAGTCAACAACCCTAACTTGAAATAATAATAACTATGTACCTGTAATGAATAAAGATTTGAAACTGATACAAAATTTGTCAAATCTGCATCTGTGTAGGCAATAAGAGATAGATCATTTCCTTTTGGATACCATAATCCAAACTCTTTTGTTCCTTTGAGATATATAAAAATTATCTTCACTGCTAATACATGTGATTCCTTTGGTGTTTCTTGAAATCGTGCCACCTGTCCAACTGTCTTCATTACATCTATTCTATATGTTGTCACATATAGTAGGTTGTCAATCATTGACCTATATTGTCTCTGATCTGTAGACTTTGAATCATCATATTTTCTTAACTTGCAATTGGTTTGCATGGGAGTGATAATTGGTTTGCATGGGAGTGATAATTGGTTTGCAATCTTCCATTCCGAACCTCTTTAGCATTTATCTGATATACTTGGTTTGAGAAATAAAAATGTATTGGTTGCTTTGACGTATTTGAAGTCCCATAAAGAAGGATAGTTCTCCAAGTAATGACATTTCAAATTCATTATGCATATCCTTTGCAAATTTCTGGCTTAACCTGTCATCATCACTACCAAAAATAATATCATCAACATAAAATTCAATTAATAAAATATTACCTTGACTTACCTTGATGTAGAGGTTGTTTTCTGCACTTCCTTTTCTGAACCCTGCCTATTGTAGATATTTATCCAGTCTAGAGTACCATGCTCTAGGACCCTATTTTAGTCCATACAAGGCATTTTTTAAGTTGCACACATAGTCTTCATTCCCTAACAACTTAAATCCTTCTAGTTGTTCAATGTAGACTTCTTCTTCAAGTTCCCCATTTAGAAAAGATGATTTTACATCCATCTGATACACTTTAATATTTTTGGAGCACACATAAGCTAAAATCAATCGGAATGCTTCCATTCTGGCAACTGAGGAAAATGTCTCTTCAAAGTCGACTCCTTCAACCTATGCATATCCTTTACATACCAATCTACCTTTGTTCCTTGTAACTTGTCCATCTTCGTTCAATTTATTCCTGTATACCCACTTTGTGTCGATCACATTCTTATCCTTTGGTCTTGGAACCAATTCCCAAGTTTCATTTTTCTCTAGTTTATCCAATTATTCATCCATGTCCTTGTTCCAAAATTCATCCTTACTGGCCTCTTCAAAATAGGTTGGTTCAATCGTAGATGTGAGTGCTAGGTGTGTTTGTTCTGGTGAACGAATTCTTTTTCTAGTCTCAACTCCTTCATCTTTGTTTCTGATAATCTGATCTAAAGGATGATTCTTTTATACTCATCTTCTAGGTGTCTTTGGAGGCACTTGCTGAACTTTCTCTTCTTCTTCTTTTGGATTCTCTTCATCTTCCTCTTTTACTTCCTTTTCATCTTCTGCTTCTTCTTCTAAAAGTTGTTTCATTGATTCATTTTCTTCTTCTTTTGATTCTGGTTTTTTTGTTTCATCAATTGTTACATTGATGCTTTCTACAACTTTGTTCAATATCCGATTGTAACACTTTTATGCTTTCCTTGTACTTGAGTAACCAACAAGTATTCCCGTGTCCACACGAAAGTCAAACTTTCTCATTTTTCCATCTTCTCTTTTGATGTAGCATTTGCTTCCAAAAACTCTAAAGTGTTTCGCATTTGTTGGTCTTCCTTTCCATAGCTTGTAAGGAGTTTTGTCAGTTTTTTTTCTGAGCATTACTCTGTTTTGAATGTGAACTATTGTATCCATTGCCTGTGTCCAAAATATATCTTTTAATTTGGAATCCATTAGCATTGTTCGATCCATTTCCTGTACTGTTGTGTTATTTCTTTCAACAACTCCATTCTGTTGAGGTGTCCTAGCAACAAAGAATTGCCTTTTTATTCCATGACTGTTGCAGTAGTCCATAAATTCATCTGAAGTGAACTATCCTCCATTATCATATCTCAATCATTTGATTTTTGAATCCATTTCATTTTCAACCATTTCTTTGTAGATCTTGAAGTTTTCAAAATATTTGACTTATTCTTGAGAAAGAAAACTGCAGTCATTCTTGTATAATCATCAACTAATAACATAAAGTATTTCTCACATTTTAAAACCTTCATTGTAGTTGGTCCAACTAAATCAGTATGCACAATTTCCAGTGGTCTTGTCGTTGAATATTCCTTTGATTTGAACCTGATCTTTGTTTTCTTTCCTTGTTGAATGCTTGCATAAAGTGTTGGTTGGTTTCGTGATCCGTGGCATTTCTCTGATTGTTTCTCTTCTGTTGACTTTGACAAGGTTATAAAAATGTATGTGATCCATTCTTCTATTCCATAGCCAACTTTCATCTCCCTTTCCTAGACAACACTTTTCATTTCCAATTTCACTTAATACATATATGTTGCTTGAAGTTCTCGCAGCTATAACAATCAATTTTCATGAAACTTATTTTCTTATCTCACATTTTTGTGAATCGAAAGTAACTTTACGACCTTGGTCACACATTTGACTCACACTTAGAAGATTGTGTTTCATATCTTCTACTAGTAGAACATTTTTTGCCTTGGTATTATTGTTCCCAATTATGATTGTGCCTTTTCCAATGATTTTAGTTGAATCATCATTTCCGAATGAGACTGATACATATCTTTCCTTTTGTAATGTAAGAAACATGTCTCTATTACCTTGCATGTGTTTTGAACAGCCACTGTCAACATACCAACCATGTTTCTTCTGCTTAGCTTGTGGAGTGAGTGTGCATTTTTCATTGCTATATTGATCTTTCTTTCTTATCCATTTCCTTTTCTGAAGTTGATGTATGTGATTGTTGTTATTCTATTACGGTTTTCTAGGAGGGACTATCATTCTGCAATCTTTGGCCATGTGTCCAAAATTGTTACATTTGTAACATTCCACTTCAGTGCTCAAATATTCAAACCTGTTGTATCTTCTTCTTTATGTTTCACTAGGGATTCTTGGATAACCCCTTTGTGTGTGACTTTCAAAGTTGTTTGTGTTTCTGTTGTTAGATCTACAATTCATAGATTTATGTCCAAAAATATTACATGCATAACATAAACCAAAAAAGATAGTTTGATACCTGGGAGTTGAAGATCATCTGAAATGAGGTACTCTTATGAATTTGTCTTCTTTCTGGGGCCTATCTATCGATTATTGATTCTAAAATCTGAATCTTCTCGGTGGAGGAGTGTCCCTGTAATATTCATTGTAGATATTCCTATCCCCCTTGATTGTTTCTTCATATATTTTTGAATATGTTTCTTGCTCTATTGTTTTGGAGATTGATCCTTTTTATGTCTGGTTATATCCAAGTCTGGACTTTTCATGATGAGATTTTTGATTGTTGATAATTTCATCCAAAACTTTTGAATTGTTCTGCATATTTTTCTTTTGAATATCCTTTCTTAATATGACAATCTCTGCTTCCAAATTTCCAATGATCTTGTCTTTTTCTTCTAGTTGTTCTTTTAGTGCTTCTTCAATTCTTTTATCTTCTTCTATTTGAACCTTCAAATTTGTGATCATTTGTTCTAGTTCTTGATTGTCTTCTTTCTTGTCTAGTTCTGCTTGTAGTTTCTTGTTTTTATTATTTTATCTTCTGATAACTTCTATGGCACACATTAATTCCTCTCAATAGTCAACTTTTGTCTCTTCAATTTCTTCTTCGACTTATTCAGATTTTTCTTCGTCTTCTTCTTCGGAGTCTTCTTTATCAGAGTCTTCTACTGCCATGAATATAACTCTTTCTGTCTCACTATCACTGACTTCATCTTCATCTGATGATGAGATGTCTTCTTTGGTGCATAAGATTTTCTTGAAAACTTTCTTTGTGGTTCTTTTGCTTTTATATGTTTGTTTTCCTTTTGAGTAAACTTTATCATTTCTTTTTTTCTTATAAGGACATTTTTTAGCAAAATGACCAATACCATCACAATTAAAACAAATTAAAAGAATCTTACCTCTATACTTACCATCGGTTTCCTTGTTCAGTCTTTTCACAAAGTTGGCCACTTCTTCATCATCTTCTTAGACGTCACTATTGTTTCTATGTTCTTCTTTTTGCCTTCCCTTTTGCTTTGACTTTTTGAATTCTTTGAAGGCTGCTTCTTTTATATCTGGATTTTCCTGTTCATTTCTCATTTCATATGCTGTGAAGATTCCATGTAATTCATCCATGCTTATTGAGTTTAGATATGATATTTCTTCTAGTGTTGATATCTTAGGGTCAAATCTCATAGGAAGAGATCTTAGTAATTTTTGACCAATTATAGATTCTTTGATTTCTTCTCCCAATCCTATGATTGCATTTACTATTTCATCAACTCGTAAAAATGTAAGCTGCAATATTCTCATCTTCCTTCATCTTAAGTTGTTCGAACTGACCCCTGTAATTTTGAAGCTTTGTTGTTTTGACTTTTGAATCTCCTTCATAAATACTTTGAATTTTGTCTCAAATCTCTTTAGCGGATTTAAAATGTGCAACATTGGTGAATATCGTTTCACTAAGACCATTCAGAAGTGCATTTTTGGCTTTGGAATTATTCTGACCGACTTTCACTACTTTGTCATTTGTTGGCTGAACTGCTGGTGTTGTGTATCCATCTACAATTGATTGTCAAATTTCAAATCCCTGTGCATGTATATATGTTTTCATCCTTATGCTCCAAAATGCATACTTTTTTCCATTGAATTGTGGTATTCATTTTTATATAAGTTTTTTCTCTCCATGATCTACGTTTCAGTGGTTAAACTGATTTCTAAAGGAACCTTCTCTGAAACCAATTGTTGGATTACTGAGAGGGTAGGTGAATTAGTAATAGAGAAATTTAATCATTTTTAACCATATAATCCAAGTGTTATATCAATGTAGAATTATCATCCAATAATTGCAAAGTAAATAAGAAATGAACAAATGAACAATCATACACATACACAATACACCAATGTTTTACGTGGAAACCCAAAGTGGGAGAAAAACCACAAAATGATTTTTCTTATATGTCTTGAAGAATTACATTCATTGGAAGCACCAACTTCCTTTGTTTTCCACCTACAACTGGAAGGAGGCTCCAACCCCCTTGCTTCTCGAGCTACAACCTGAAGGAAGATCCAAGTCCCCTATTCTCTAGTTACAACCATAAGGAGGCTACAACCCCCTATGTTCTTCGGCTACAACCGGAAGGTGGCTACAACCGCTTGCCCTTGCCCCGTCCAACCGCCCTGAAGTAGAAGTAGAATGATGGAACCACTTTCACACTATCACTGTGAGATATACCATTGTAAACCTATACCAATAAAACTGAACCATGCATCAAACTGTACCTCAACCTTTAATCAACTTGTACCATAAACAAGTGCATAAACCATGCACCAACCTGTACCACACAACCTGTAATCAACCTATACCATAAACAAGTGCATCCAACCATGTATCGAGCATGTTCCAATCACGTTTCAACTACTCATCAACTATGACTCATCAATATGTACCAACATCATCAACTATACACCTCATGTATGTGTCAAGTCATCAACTACTTGTCTCAACCATGTACCCAGCATGTACCTCAACCAAAATCCCTCATCAATATCATCATCCAAATATGATTTGTAACTCTGTAATAGACCTGGTGTATATGATCACATACCTGCAAACCTTCCTTACCTTTAACAACATGAGACTAGTATTTTCATCAAACTTTTCTTTAGTCTCACATGACTAGTTTTGGATTAGTCAACAACCCTAAATTGAAATAATCATAACTATGTACCTGTAATGAATAAAGAACTGAAACTGATACCAAATGTTCTTCACTATGTTTTATGCAATTCCTCCAAGTGTCACTACTTGAAACCTCTCAAAAAAGGAGTTATAGGAAAAATGGCATACCTTTCTGAATTCTTCCTTATTCTAGAGAGAAACCTTGTAGAGCGTGCCCTACACAAATTATTTGTTGAATTGATTTAAAAATATTACACATCATCCTACAGACTGTACTCTAACCAACACATTTTGTCTTACTAAATTTGGATCTGTTATGAATAAGTTATGACGTTTTTACCCGAAACACCTTAGAAAGTGTTATCGCATAGTTTGTATCTAGGAGAAGAGGCTATAAGATGGAAGGCCCAAACTAGCATAAAAAGAACCTATCCCACCCAATTTCACCATAATGGGATGGTTCTTTCTCTTTAGGGAGTTGAGGACCAGGGGAGATGTCCTCGGTGACCTAGGGCTTTGAGGAGGCTAAAGGATATTAAGACAAGGGTAAATAATCCCCCCTCACAAATCACCACCAAATAGATAGTCTCGGCTAAACAACCAATAATAAAGTAAATCCCCAATGAAGAACACCTGCCTGGAACAAAACAACAACAAACTGATGAATATATATAAGCAATTAGCAATGGGTTAGTACTTCATAAGACTATCTGATGAATATATATAAGCAATTAGCAATAAATGTTGACGAAGTCAATGTTTATCAATAGCAATGAAAAGATATAACACTTCACCAATAAATATTGGGACAATGTGGCATTCAATGTAACCAATCAACACTTCATTCAATTAATGCCTAAACCATGATTCAATTTCTCTTAGAACAAGACATTGTTGCATTAAAGATGAAATAACCAATGATGACGTCAACAACTTAGGGTTAGTAGGTTAGGGTTTAAAATTTAAATAATTTCGAGAGTTGTTTGATTAGCTTCACTTCAATGTTAGAGGACTTTCAAATCAGTGCCTTAGGGTTTAATGGATTCATAAGTGAAGGATGCAAGAGATGAAGGAGGCAAGATTTCAAGGACTAGAGGGAAGAGTTTTGAGGTGTTGCAAAGGCAAGGCCTAAAAATCAAAACCCTAGAGGGAGAGAGGCTCACTCTGTTGTTACTAAAGAAAGGCCTTGTGATCTCTCCTCCTTCCCAGCAAAACGGCTAGCTCAAGAATAAAAATATAACCAAAACAAGAGGGTTTGATGAGGTAATGTGTTTCTACAGCAAGGCCCTTTAGAAAACCCTAGAAAGAGTATGGCCCTAGTGTAGTAGACCTAGGCTAGGGATGTTAAACTCTTTTTGGCTTTCAATTGGTATGGCTAGCAAAGAGGAAGAAGAAATAGGAGTGTAGCTACGACTAGGCTCTTTCTTCCTTCTTCAATGGTTGAAAGTTTCTCTATCAGGGGACATGAGACAAGGACCTACTTGTGTACTTGTCACCTAGGGCTTTGATTCAACAAAATTCATAAACCCATGCAAGAAATTAAACTACAACCACTCATTCAAGAATTTTTGCATAAAAATACTTACAATTCATCAAGAAATAACCATGTAAACCCTAGTTGTAACACCTTCCTTCAAGAGAAACACCATAAATGACAAAAATCACTTCCTTCAACAAGTGTGCATCACTTAATCCATCCAAATACCCAAGAGAGGGTGCCAATTTTAGTCCTCCTTATGGAGTGAATGAGTTATGATCTCAAAATGAGATTTAAAATCCCTCATTTATACAAAACCTTGACCTAATTTTACATTTAGGTCAGGTAAAAAAGGCTGACAAGGCCAAAATATCAAATCATATTGTTCTACATTAAATTGTCAAGTTAAAACCCTAAATCAAGCTGAAAGGAGAGTAAAATCCCCTCCAAGGGAAACGTTATCCCTTTTTAGGGCAGATGGGGCATCCTGGAGAAAAACGTTGAGCCCTCCCTGAGCTTCTCCAACCTGCCACACGTGCCATTGCTGCCTAATCTGCCTCCCCCAAATGTCCATGATGTTGGTTGACGCCATGGTCAAGGTGGTGACGTCCTAGGCCTCCAAAGGCCAATGTTCCACTAAGAAAGGGTCGTCCCTGCTAGGTCAAGTTGTGTCGGGGTGCCTCTGGTGGAACGTTCTCTTCTTCTCTAGTGCAAATCCCTTGATCCATCTATGTCCTATCTCTGCCCCATGATGGGGTCTTAGCATCCATATGGTGGGCTCTCTAGCCCCATGGAGGTTTGAACTGATCATCTCCCCATGTGTACCAGTCCAAATGGTACCTGTTCATCGAGCATGGTCCTGCACATCAAAGACTACGCCCTCTGTGGGATCATCAGTCATAAGGATCATAGCAATGTCAATCACATCTCATCAACAATATCATTAAACATATGCATAAAATCCCTAATACATCTATCAATAGCTCAAAGACATTACACAAGCCTACTATACAAATCTGGGAGAAAAGACAAAAAGTCCTATTGGGCTAGTGCCCATCGGAAAAGGAGAGTTCCCAGGAGAAAACTCATAAAAACCATGTGAATGGGTGATGTGGTCAGGGGAAGTCCAAGCATGTGGGTGCAGTGAGGGCCAAGGATGCAAAGTGTTACCTGTGGGTGCCTTTGTAGAAGGTGACCTGTACCTGTCATGGATGCATTCTTTCCTTTATTTTGTTTTATTCTTTTATTGCTTTTATTTTTCTTTTTGTTCAAGAGCTAATCAATGGACACTGCCCTGGTGTGGTGACTAGTGGTGGCAGCGTTACCCACAAGTAATTTCACATAAATGAAAGGTTGGCTTGTGATGAGACCCCCTTTCCCTTGGCCATGCAACCAAGAGTCACTACCCTGGCATGGTAACTAGCTGGTGGCAATGTCATACTGCTAGGTACCCATGGGCCTAATAGGCTAGCTCATGATGAGACCCCCTATCCTCAGACTAGGTCTTGTTTTATTATTTTTTCGGGTCCCTCTTGTTTCTTACTAAGAATCATTTTCTTTCTTTCTCAGGGATCCCTGGGCGAAGAATATCGAGGTTTTATTCTTAGGCTTTTATCTTTTACCAGCCTACTTTTACCTTCTAGGCCTTTAGCCCCTTCTTCCCAAGAGATAAGGTGCAATCTTGAAAATAGGTCAACTCAATGCCCGAACAAGGGGAGTGGGACAAATGAGCAGGAAATAAGATGAAATAGTGGTTCTATGATGAGAGCGGACGATGGATTTTCAGAAGTCCCCCCAGTGGTAAACCAAAACCTATGGACAAAGGCTTGCTAGGACACCCTGTCAATCCCCCAGACATGGTCAAGTGGGAAAATGTAAGATCCAAGAAGTTGTTAGAAACAAAAGGAATCATATGCATATATTTAAAGGTTTTAATGATCAAAAGTGACACATACCATGATATCTGGACGAATTACCTGATGGAGCAAGAAGCCTTTCTGATACAGAACCAAGTCGATGGTGATGCATGCTACTGCTACTGAAAAGATAAGGATGATGGAAGAAGAAAAGGTGGGCCCTCCAGGACCATGCTCAGGTCAATCCTGCTCTCGGTACTCCATGTCTAGGACCTGTGGGCATTGAAACATGATCTCCTAGTTATCCCTAAAAAGTGGGGATAATAGAAAGCATCATCAAAAAATTTTATCCTAGTCCCTTGAATTTCGGCCCTCTTTTCTTCACCTTCCCTCTGAAATGCGTCTTAGATATCCTTTGCTTACCTCAGTCACCTATAGATATTCAATATGCTCAAGTGTGATATAAAATGAGAGAGCCTTGCCTCTTATATATACTCTCCACCTTCTAGGTCACTTAACCCATTTCTAGGTCACTTAACTTATTTTCCTCATTTTTAGGGTTAACCACTTTCCATAATTAGAAAGTTATCCATTACTTTATCATTTCAATATTTCTCCTTGACTTTGTCACCTCACTTTATCATTTAAATAATCTTCTTTGATTTTGTCACTTCACTTTATTATTTAAATAATCCTTCTTGATGTTGTCACTTTACTTTATCATTTAAATAATAATTTCTTCTTTGCAAGCTCTTTGATTTCTTTGACCTTGTGGGGCTTCAAGCCAACATATGAGGGTCCTCCAACTTCATAAGGCCATAACTCTCAAACCGTGAGGAGTTATGTGATGTTCCACATACCACCACAAATGGCATGACATGTACTATCCATATAGAATAGTATTGCCTTCAAATATATTAAAAATCATACCATTATACATGAAACAACCTTGGGTCCATTACCCAAACCTTTGAGCTACCGAAATTCGCTACCGGACTTTCTTCAAGGGTTGACATCAATAACAACCAACCTTAATAAAAAAACAACACTCGGGAAGATACTCTCTAGTACCTAGGTAGTCGGGTAGTACGACTAAAGGCACAATATAGCCTCTTTAGTTGGTGCCCTTAGATATTGGGTCGAGTAATATTGTTTAACCCCGCACGTATATCAGAGAGATATAACACAAGGAAAACCCTTGTCTGTAGAACCCTTGAATACCTAACTCTTGGGGATGGAAACAAAAACAAAAACAGACAAGATCTATTTTCGTGCAACTGTGTCTCATGCATTCAAGTTTCCAAATCACTACACATTTCTTTGTGATTAATCATTTTGGCATTTCATCATTGTAGTATTCTTCAGACTGGAGTATAACTGCATTTGGGAATTTCATCACTGCAGTACTTTTGTTCGTCTAGATTTTGTTGCACCATTATTTGAGACTTGTTCCATTGGATTTATCTCTTCTCCCTTATCACATTCATACCTATCATTTTTCATCAAAATTTTTGACCCCACCCACCCCTTTTCGATTCCCTCATCATCATGGCGCATACCCGTAGCCAAGACTTAGAATCTCGCTGCAATACCTTGCAATATAATTTCACAGAGACCCAATAAGAAGTGAGATAGCTCAGTGCCAATATTTCCACCATCAATAAAAAAATTCATTCCTCCATCGTTGCCTCAATCGAGGAACTCAAAGAAGACCTCAAACAAGAAATTACTACCCATCTTGAATCTGTCGCTTCGATGATCTGCACCAACCTGCATATCCATGTAGATTCCCCTTTATCTAAACCACTTTTTCATACCGAAGCTTAAACTTCCTCTCATTCCCATAATTTTCGTCCTTATCACTTTTAGCGTGACCTACGCCTTCCGCGTGTGGATGTGACCAAATTTGATGGCTCATATCCCACTGATTGGGTAACTCAAATGGAACATTATTTCTCTTTGTACGACATTACAAATGACTTGGCCAAACTCCGGTATGGTGTTCTCCATATCTATCAAGAATGTTGGAAATGGTGGCAGTGGAGAAAAACTTCCCGTCAAGGGTATACTGCTTGGACACACTTTATGGCACAGATTTATGAACTCTTTGACACTGACACCAACCATTTAGGCCATTTCACAAAGTTGAAACAACCAGGAATAGTGGAAGACTTTATAGCTTCTTTTGGCGACTGGTTTTTCGTATAGAGGGCATGTCTGATGCTTTTTTCCAAGAATGTTTTATCAGTGGCCTCAAGGATGAGATTCGTGCCCAAGTCCTCATGGATTTTCCTCAGAGTTGGGTGGAGGCTACTAAAAGAGCTAAGGAAGAAAAACAGGTTTTCTCTTCTCAAAACCAGAAACCCTCCTTTATTCCTCGCACTAAACCAGTAAATCCCACTCCTCCTTTTACTCCACTAAAGATCCAAAAATTGACCATGGAAGAAATGGTTGAACGCCAACTCAAAGGCCTTTGTTACAATTGTGATGACAAATATTTTTCGAGACATAAGTGTAAGGAACAAAATATTTTTATGGCCATCTCAGAGGATATTTCGGAAGAGGATGTTGAAGCTCCCCTTGTGTCTGTGTCACCTAAACCCACTGACATCACCCCTCCCTCAGACCCTCCCGAAGTAGAACTGGTCATTTCCCTAAATGTTCTCACGGGATTCTTTGCTCCCCAAACCCTCAAAATAATTGGCTACATCAATCATAGGAAGGTCATCATTCTTGTTGATAGTGGAAGTACCCATAATTTTATTCATCTCTGCATTGCCCAAGAAAATAATTGCTATATCTATGCAGTCAATAATTTCCAAATCATTATTGCCAATGGTGTGTCCATGAAATGTGGAGGGCATTGTGAAAATGTGTGTCTCCAAATTAGTGACTACCACTTGAAATCTCATATGTTTTCTATCGACATGGGCAGTTGTGACATTGTATTGGGTGCAGACTGGCTAAGGACTTTAAGCCCCATTCTCATGGAATTTAAGGAATTAACCGTGCAATTTGAGTAGGAGGGACAATAATATAAGTTCCAAGGAATCATTGTCGATTCCCCTGAGATCATTAGTTCCCATAGCATGGAAAATCTACTCAAAAAAGGTCATTCGCGTGTTATTTACCAACTCCATGCCATACACGCAACTGAGACACCCTTTGTGTCGCAGGACCTCCAATCCATCCTCTCTAAACATCAAGTGATTTTTTCCACTCCTCGTGGACTCCCTCATTCCCGTGGTGTTCATGATCATTCCATTCCCCTTGTCCCGGGAATCCTTCCTCCCAATATTCATCCCTATCGTCACCCATTTTCCCAAAAAAATGAAATTGAGAAAATGGTTCAAGAAATGCTTAATGCATGTGTTATCCACCCTAGTACGAGCATCTACTCTTCTCCTGTGGTCATGTTCATGAAGAAATAAGGTTCTTGGAACATGTGTCATGAATTTCATTCCCTCAACAAACTCACCATTAAAGACAAATTTCTCATTCCTGTCATTGATGACCTCTTGGATGAATTGAGTGGCGCCTAGTTCTTTACTAAACTTGATCTTCATTCTGGCTACCACCAAATCCGTATGAAAGAGGCAGACATTCCTAAGACTTCCTTTAGAATTCATGAGGGCCACTATGAATTTTTGGTCATGCCCTTTGGCTTGTGTAATGTTCCTTCCACTTTCCAAAGCCTCATGAATCATGTCTTCCATCCTTTTCTCCGTAATTTTGTCTTAGTTTTATTTCATGATATCCTCATCTATAGAAAAACCTAGACATACCATCTTGCTCATGTGGATCAAGTTCTCCATCTACTCTCTCAACACCAACTTTTCCTCCAACAATCTAAATGTGCTTTTGGCATCTCAGAAGTCGAGTACTTGGGTCATCTTGTTGGCAAGGACGACGTCGGGGTGGATCCTAAAAATATTGAAGCTATGCAAGACTAGCCTCACCCAAAGAATCTCAAAAGCTTGCGTGGATTTCTGGGCTTAATAGGTTATTATCACAAGTTTGCGAAGAATTATGCAAATATTATGGCACCTCTCACTACACTCCTTAAAAAGAAGTCTTTCACTTGGACTCTAGCAGTTTCTCAGGATTTTCAAACCTTGAAGATGGCCATGTGCACCACTCCATTCTTAGCCCTTCCTAATTTCACAAAGACCTTTGTCCTAGAATGTGATGCTTCGGGGAAAGGAATTGGCGATGTCCTTATGCAAGAGGGTCGGCCTTTAGCCTTTACCACCAAACAATTGTCTAAAAAATTTTTGGGAAAATCAATCTATGAAAAGGAAATGTTGGCTATTCTGCATGTTGTTGATCTTTGGCACCCTTATCTATTGGCGTAACGCTTCCAAATTAAGTCAGACCATCAAAGCCTCAAGTATTTTCTGGAACAATGCATTTCCTCCCCAGAGAAAAAAAAATGGGTGACTAAGTTCTTTGGATATGATTATGAGATCATTTACAAGAAAGGCAAAGACAATGTGGTTGCAGATGCACTTTCCCGAAAATATGAATATGAAGGGTCCATTTTTTCTCTCTCCTTCATTGTACCATATTGGCTCCAAGTCGTTTTCCAGGAATGGCTACACGATCCCAAAAGTTCGCATATGATACAACAATTGCAGTCCAATTCTCCAGTTTCCCCAAGGTACTCTTGGCTTCATGATGAACTTCTATGCAAAGTTCATTTGTATTTAATTAAACAGTCAAAACTTAAATCCACAGTACTTTCTGAGCTTCACGCTACACCCACAGTTGGGCACTCCGGGTTTACCAAAACCTATGACAGGTTCAAACGTTCATTTTTCTGGGATGGTGTGAAACATGATGTTCGTAATTTTGTGTCTGAATGTGATGTGTGGCAACGCAACAAGGGTGAAATAGTCAAATCTCCTGGCACCCTACAACCTCTTTCGATTCCACCTGCTATTTGGTGGGATATCTCTATGGATTTTATTGTAGGCTTACCTAAATCGGGTGATAAATCAGTCATCATTGTGGTAGTTGATCGCCTTTCCAAGTATTATCATTTATGTGTCCTCCAACACCCATTTACAACATCCATTGTGCCTCAACTTTTCATGGATCAGGTCTTCAAGCTTCATGGAATGCCACATTCTATTGTTTTTTATCGCTACCCAACTTTCACCAACAATTTTTGGCAAGAAATTTTCAAGCTACAAGGCACCCAATTGCATCTCAGCACAGCTTATCATCCCTAGATTGATGGTCAAAATGAAGTTGTCAACAAGTGTTTGGAAACATATTTGAGGTGTTTTTCATTGGAAAAGAAAAATCAGTGGGCTCAATAGTTACCACTAGTTGAATGGTGGTACAACACTTCATACCATATAGCTACCCACATGACTCCTTTTGAAGCAGTATATGGACAAAATCCACCTTTAGTTCTCTCATATGTACAAGGTGTCTCAAAAGTCCAGGCGGTTGAACAAACGCTTACAGTTTGAGAGGCTATTCTCTGTACCCTCAAAGAGAATTTGGTCATGGCCTAGAATCGTATGAAGCAACAAGCAAATCAAGGTCTCTCTAAACGTCAATTTACAGAAGGGGATCGGGTGTTTCTTCGACTGCAACCTTACAAGAAAAATTCCCTCAAGGTTGACCATTGTCATAAACTAGCGCTCAAATATTATGGTCCTTATACCATTCTCAGGTGTGCAAGACAGGTGGATTATCACTTAGCTTTTCCCAGTCATTCTAAGCTACATCATGTTTTTCATGTTTCCTTCTTAAAGGTGATTGGAACTAAGTGTCAAACTCAAACCAACCTTCCTGAGTTGGATGAAGAAGGCTCTATTTGGCTACAACCAGAAGCAGTTTTGAACCAGTGTGAACGTCGCCTACATCAACGAACCATCAAGGAAGTGTTAGTCCAGTGGAAAGATACAACCCCAACAGATGCCACTTGGGAACCAACTACCATTCTGCAGCAATTTCCACATATCAATCCTTGAGGACAAGGTATTTTTAAGGGGGAGTACATGTTAAGGACCTAACCTCTCACATAGGTAGAATAATATATTTCGATGTAATAAAGGTCAATATTAATAAGGCCTAGGAATAAGGAAGAATAAGTCGAATGTAAGAAGACCTAATAGAAGCTTCTGCTTCTAGAAGGATCTTCCTCTAGATGGTTCTTTTGATAGACATATTTAGTATAAATAGGAGTCGAGGGTATGAGAATTTTTGTGTTGGATATTATTGTAATAGAGCTTTGCTCGACTGTAGGTTTTCCCCTCAAAGAGGCAAGTGAACATTTCTCTTAGTAATCAAAGTGCTCATTCTGGTCTTATTTTGGTATCATATTAGTATTATTGTGGTGTTATTCTGGTTATATTGTTGTTCATCTGTCATTTCTAGCATTTTATTTTTGTTTTGCATACTTTTTATATCTGGAATATTACAGTGTGTTTGTGCAAGGGAGAGAGAGGAAGACAACGAGGGGAGGTAGATAGTGAGTGTGTTTGAGTGTGGGAGGGAGAGAGAGGAAGACATAGAGGGGGGATAGAAAGTGTCTATGTGAGAGTGTGGGAGGGAGGAAGAGTAAGAAATAGAATGGAAGTGGAGATAATGTGTGAGTATGAAAGGGAGAGAGAGGACAATAGAGAGGGGGTAGACATAGAGGCAAATGTAGTAGATAGGGGTAGATGTAGGATAGAGAGAGAGAGAGAGAGAGCATGAGAGTGTTAGAGGGGGAGAGAGCAAGAAAAATAGGAGGGGTAGAAGAGTGTGAGAGGGAGGGAGAGGGATATAGAGAGGGGGGGTAGAGGGAGGGATAGTGAGTGAAAGGGAAACGAAGATGGAGACATAGAAGGGTGGGTAGAGAGAGAGCGAGAGGAAGGGGAGATACAAAGAGAGACAAAGAGGGGGAATAGAGAGATAGTGAGACTGATACTAACAAAGAGGAGAGAGAGAAAGGGTGGGAAAGAGAGGGGGGCGTAATAGAGGAGGGAGGGATAAAGGGGCAGAGAGAGAGGTAGAGAAGGGGGGATAGAGAGGGAGTGGGTGTGAGAGTCTAAGGAATGTCAAGGCAAGGTCTAATTCTAGGTATTTCCATGCCATTTGATATCTAAGTCTTTCCATATCTAGTTCTTACCATGTATAGGAGTGTGAGAGGGGGAGAGGGGGAGACAATTAGGAGGGGGAGAGGAGGAGACAATTAGGAGGGGTACAGAGGGAGACAGAGAGGGGAGGTAGATGTAGGAGAGAGAGAGAGAGAGAGAGAGAGAGAGAGAGAGTGGGAGGGACAGGGAAATGACAAAGAAAAAATAGCTTATAAGAGCGTGTGTGTGGTCTTAGGAACGCATGCACGTTCTTAGAGCGTATGTGCACGTTCCTAGAGCGTGTGCATGCTCTCAAGAACACATGTGCGTTCTTTTGAATTCAATTTTTTGGGGGCGGGATTGACAAGGTGTATGCTTACTTGGTTGCCTTGGATTTAGGCTCGGGATGACAAACCTAGTGGTTCAGTCTGCAAATTGATAAAAACCTCCATTTTTGTGAATACCTCTCTATATCTCTATCTTTGACATTATTTTTCTATAGTCTAAACATTTTAGTTGTTGACGAAACTACAAACATAGATAGAGTCAACTATGCAGACTCCAAATATATATAAAAAAAATTAAATTAATATTGTTTACTATTTTTACTCTATTTTTGTCTTCGCATATATCAAAATCCTAGAATACATACCTCTCTTATTTATTCTATAAATTTTTGTCAGCTTAACCATTTCTCGAATAAGTTATATAAGGCACTATAGGAGACCAATATCTGCAGTTTGAAAAAAAAAAAAATTATCATGTTAAGACACTCTTATCATGCCCGAACAAAAGACATCGTAATTTCAGGGATATGTTGATTTTTTATAATTTTAAAAGTATATAAAATTAATATCATAAATTTCCAAAAAATACATTGCACAAGAACAACAAGTTATCTACAAGCATGCAAGTTTTAGGAATGAAATGTCATCATTAAGGTACTCAACAACCGCAGGAACAAAAACATATACCTTATATTTTGTTGGAAAATTAAGATACCATTGTTAGAAAAAATCAAAATTGGCATAGGGATAAAATCATGAATATGGGTAACACTTTCGTGATAATAGGGTCTCCAAAATTCCTAACGGAAATTTTTCGGCCGAAAAAATGTTGCTAGGAATTTTTTCGACCGAAATTTTTTTCTGCTGAAAATTTGCACATCAAATTTAACGGTGCCCTCGAAATTCGTGTACAATGTTTTTCGGATGAATTATTTTCCTGTGGTAAGCATAGCATATTTTGGTCAAAACGTTTATTTTTAACGGATTCCGTTAAAAACTAGGTTTCGGCCGAAAACCTGAAAATGGGATTGTTTGCGAGAAACTGCAAATTCTCTCTGTCTTACTTCATCTTTGGAGGTAGCAGACTCCTACAAATGCTCAGAATTTAGTTTCAAAATTGATACTAGCATTTTTAAAATTGAATCTACTTTCATTGGGTATAATTTGTTTTCATTTTCATTGTTTTTATCTAATTTTATTTAACTTTATAAAAAAATCACTGCATAATATTTTTAGGTGAAATGAAAAAATCATATCTCTAAAAATACACAGTGGAAAATTATGGAAATTTTATATTCATAATGTTTAAACTGTTATGTTCAAAAGGGTATTTTTAGATTTTACTTTTAAGTAAAAATTAAGATGGATACATGGTGGAGGAAAACATGTATTTAAAATCTGTAACTTTTTCAGATTGGTCAACTTCAAAAAATTCTAGAAATTATAATATTCATCCGTTATATTCAAAACTATAGTCATCACAAAATAGAGTCTATGTAGATTGTTGTAGTATATTTCATTTGTCAAAAACAAAAGTTTAATAATGGATACATTGTTGTGGGAAAAAATAACTCATTATCTTTCCCTTCATTTTTAAGGAACGTGTTGTCACACAATTGTCAAATTGACATATCAAATCTCAATAAAAAAATTTGAAAAATAGTCATTAGAAAGCTAATAAAATTCTTCACAAGTTTTTTTTACAGTAGAGTAAAATTCTAAATAAAAAAAATACTTTTGTTTACCGGAAGTTGAAGAACATGTTAAAATTTAAAAAAAAATGTCATAAAACAAGCAAAAGTGTTATCCATCTTCATGATTTTACCCATAGTTAATCACAATTTCTATGTATAAAAATTCAAATGGAAAATAAAAGAAAAGAGTTTTTTTACAATTGAGGTAGAAGAGAGGAAATGTGTGTTGAGTACTGGGAGAGAGTAGTAGCCATAGTGGGTTTGTGGAGAAATCTTAGAATTGGTAAACACGTGAAGAAGCAGACTATTAAGTTTGTAAGTGAGATTTATGTGGAAGAAATATTACCCAAGTGAACAAGTGTGTTGTTGGGGTTAGAATTGATGTTATAACTAGAATTCTTAGAGTCCCTAACATAGAGATTTCCTTTCCAACATATGCTAAAGCAATGGAG
>ML787649.1:1437351-1453533 GCA_009831015.1 Picea engelmannii | reverse complement strand
TTAACATTGACTCTAGTAATAAATGTCCTGTCAATTACGTCTTAAAATAAAATCCCATGTGACTAACATGAAAATAAATGAAGATATAAAGTGCGTGCGAATGATGATCGAACACGTTATCTTTAATCATCTTTGACACTTTCTACCTAAACATCCACAAATTATTATAATTTTTTTAATCATCACATTCTAAATAAAATATTAAATTCTAACAGACTTATTTTGTTGACAGCGAGCGTTATAAGTTGTGTGAGTATATTTTTTAATCATTTCTTTGATATGAAAGATAAGTTGTGTGAGTGCCCTTTTTTCACCATTTCTTTGATATTCTTCATATCATTAAATTTTGCATTTTAATTTTAAATAATTATAATTTTTATTTCATTTCTAATGGAACCTTTCAATTTTGTATCTTTGTATTTTTTAATTATTAAAAAAATTCAAATTAAAAAAATTACATTAAATTTTAATAATTTTTATATTATCTAGAATAATATTTCTACATTCTTTTTTACAAACAATAACAATATAACAATATTCTAAATTAAGAATCTACAAAACTCGCATTTAATTATGTTCTTGGGTAATTATGTTCGATACTATACATTAATGTTTACAATATTCCAAGCTATAATATGTAGTATTCAACTAGAGCCTTTGCAATATTTCCGCATTTAATTTTTTTTGGGGTAATTATGTTCGATAGTATACATTAATTTTTACAATATTCCAAGCTATAATTTGTAGTATTCAACTGGAGTCTTTGCAATATTTCATGTCCCTAATGCTTTAAGTGTATTATTCAACACTAGCAACTCGAGAAGTAAAACAAGGCATGTAGTAATACCAAAAAATAAATTGGTATGATTATTCAGTGTTTTATAAAACAAAAAGATGATGGGAAAAAACAAATACATAGTTTGCATATACTAATAAATATTTACATAAATAATTTAGAATTTTATTTATGATATGTAAAGAGGAAGAAAAAATAATAATAATAATAATAATAATTTAGAATTTTATTTATGATATGTAAAGAGGAAGAAAAAAAAATAATAATAATAAAACACAATAGCACAATCTTCTCTTATTATTGTTGAAATTAAATAATAAATAATTTAGAATTTTATTTGTTAAAACTAAATAATAAATAATTAATAATTTTATTTATGATATGTAAAGAGGAAGAAAAACAAATAATAATAAAAAAACATAATAACACAATTTTTTCTTATTATTGTTGAAACTATATCTAACACCCCTCTCTTAGTGGTTACTTTTGAGTCTTACAAACACAAGTGACTTGAAATTTCAAGCTTACCTTTGAAAAGAGCCTACAAACTATTCTAAAGTGGGACAATAAAATAATACAATTGCACCATCTTGTACTAATTGTTGAACATAATGGTCACATTTCTCAATATGCTTTGGTATCAATATGAAAAACAAGGTTCTTTGTCATCTTTAATACACTTCAATTATCACAAGATAATGGTTTCATTGATGCTTGCTCAAATTCCAAATCGCAAAGCACCTCCTTAACCATACTTCTTCTCTTATCGCTTCCACTATTACTTTGGACTTTGCCTCTATAAAAGACAACACAATAAACTTTGTTTATTTCTTACTACTCCATGAAATTTAACTTGCATCGATGTTGAACATATAGTGTAATACCCCTAGGCTGAATGATTCAGGTGGATATTGGTGGCCATCCACCTTCTCCAACTCACCCAAAACATGTTACTGGCAATTTTGGCAATTTACTATTTTTAGCAGGTTTTAACTTCCAGGGCCATTTAGAGGGTCCAAATGAAGGTTTTTCGAGATCGGGGTTCTCAATGATAGACGAAAGCATATTGAGCCTCCAAAATGAATCTCCTCAACGATACCTTTCCAACGAGCTATCACACGCCTAAAACGGAGATCGTATGCAAAAGTTACGACCCTGGAAAGTTAATGCACCAACTTACCCAAACGGGGTCCACACGACTTTTGGTGCTTCATCTCCTAGGGTTAGGTTTTTGGATGTTTAAGACTTTTGGCATTCATGTTTATTGTAAAAGGGCCTTCAGAGCCTCATTGTAATCATCTTCTTGCGAATGCAAGTAGCCGTCACATCTCTTCTCAGAGATAAGCTGCCACCATTCTAGCGAGTCTTTCACTCTGTATTTTACAGTCTCTGTACATTTATTTCATTAATAGAAATAATGTATTACTGTATATCCGTGTTTATGGTTGCATCTCTGATACATTTCGGTTATATTATTGAATATCTGCAATATCTCTGTGCATTTCTTTATTATATCTCCGCTCTCATTTCGTGCCGAAAATAATCCAGATCACTGAACCCAATTGTAAATATAAATGGACATGTACTTAAGTTGATGAGTTGTTCGATATCATTTTTTGTATGCACCTTCCATGGTATAGTGCACACATGTACTGTGCACTAAAATGATGAAATGTGCACATTCCAGGATACCGCGCACAACAAACTTAAGTGCGCGCTATTTTGACGCCAGAGAGCCTGTGTGTATATGTTGTGTTTTATAGGCTGGTGAGCCAGTTATTATAAGCTAGGAAGCTTATGTGTGGAATTATGCCAAAGAGCCTAGATGATAAAGGCCAATGAGTCTATTTTTGTATATGTCTTATCATTAATATAATACATCGTTGCGTGTAGACCGACCACGATAAAAGAGTATGGGGGACTAAATTCCACTAGTTAGGGAAAAGGGGGTCTAAAAGTTAAAGAAAATGGCTAAGCTAGGGAGCTTAAGCGAAAAAAGAATATTATGTTAATATTCCTTAAAGTATAAAGTTTGGATAATTATTTTATCCTAAGTTCTAAGGATGGGAACAGGTGGGACAAAGTAACTCTCAACATGGCAAATGTCAAGTTGGGAATATGCTTACTTATAGTTTGGACTTAGTTCATTTTAGCATCCATTCATTCATTCCATCATCATTCACTCACTCATTCAATTGTCCTTCGTACCTCTTTGTTATTGTCAATGTACCTGTAACCATACCATATCCGTACCCATACCTGTATCTATAAGTGGTTAGCTTGGGAGCTGGACTGAAGAAGCGGGTTGTCAGGCCCATGGGATATTGAAGAGTCGGGTTGTCGGGCTCGTGAGAAATTTCTCTCTAGGTGAGAGAAATGCTATGAATTGATTCTCGAAGGTGCTAACTGCAGCGACAGGCTCTGAGACTTCTTGTCTGGCTTGTTGCTGAAGCCCGAAAATGAAGTGGGGAAACCGAGGGACTGTTGAGTAAAGAAGGGGCACACTTCTTGGGGTGGGACAGGCATGTAGAGAATGAGAGACTATAGGATGTTAGTTTGAGTTGGCACATGTGACAGAGTCTTTTATGTTATTTCAGATACATCAACTTGGTTAGGAATCCCTTTACCCAGGTGGAGTTTAGTCCCAGCTCGGGAGTGACTCACGACTGAGAGTGATGAGCAGTGTGGTCTAAGGTTGAGAGGTTCATGGAAGGTCTGCATCCTGCTGGTGACATTTTTAGAAGATAAGTGTCCATTTTGTGTTTAATTACATGCTGCATTATTATGTATGCGTTTATTTTTATGGGTTACTCATGTGTGTGTTGCATGTATATTTTTATTTTCATTATGTATGAATCTGTGCATTTGTATGATTTAATTTTTATATATATAAAGTTCCGTAAGATTTTTTGTATGCATATGTTTTTATTTGTATACAATTCAAAAAAAATTATGTGGCATATCCCAATTGGATGTTGGGGATGTTACATATAGTCCTTGAAGTAGATTTCATATTATCTAGACAATTTGAATCAATGAAGACAACTCACTAAATTTTCATACTTTTCTTAAATTCAAGATCAAATTCCAATCCCCTTCACATACCATAGGATTATTTACAGAACATTCCAGTGATTCTTCTTAATTGCAACGATAATTAAATCTATTAATCCAACTAGAAAACTTAAGTCAACTATTGTTAGATATATAATGCTACAAACCAATTATCAGAACTGTCTCATCCACATATTCTCAACAATATTTAATGATTTATTTTAAGCCCATTTCAAGAGGGGTAGAAACAAGATTGCAATCTTGATTGGATATAAAATCTCGCATACCTGGTATGTGAATGAAACTAATGTTCCCTTGTTGCCAAACTTCCAAACCAATATAATAGTGAAATAGACCTAGATCTATCATTTTAAATACACCATGCAATTTTTTATTTACTTTTCATTTTAGAGTATCTTATTTGTCTTCTTTCAATGTTTCCTCTCTTCTCTCTTCTTTAGAGTTGAGATCTTTCTTGTTCCTCTTTATTATCACCAAAAAATGAAGTATCGACTTCATTCTTGTTAGTAATATCATAACACATAAAGATTTGCATTTTCAACAAAAACAACTTCTTTACTCACAATCAACCATTTACTAAGAGGATTGTACAACCTAAATGCCATTGATCTTTCACTATAGCCCATGAAAATAGATTTTTGTGTTTTTCTTCCCAAATTTTGTCTTCTACTCTTGGGAAAATGAATGCAAGAAATTCTTCCAAAACACGCAAGTGAGTTATGTTAGCTTTGTACACCCCTCCATACTTCAACACAAAATAAATACTCCATTTTCTTAGCATTAACCATACATGTAGAGGTTTCCATAGTACATTGGTTCTTCCTTTAAGTAATCTCATTCAATGTGCCTTGCAACACTTCAAAAAAACATTAGAGAAAAACTCAACACCATGGCCTCTGCATAAAACTTTCATGATTTACTCTTGAGAAAGCAAACCTATACCTTTCTTAAAAAAACATCTATGGATGTGAGGAAGTGCCATGAACCACTAGTAGAATTTATTTTCATAGCTTCACAATGTCATTGTGAACCAAACCAAAAAAATTTCATTACTTTCATAGTTTTACTCAAAGGCTTCACAGTGTTGTTTACCTACTAAGGAAGTCTCACACCCTTCAATAACACCTTTCATCTATGAAAAACCGATCACCATGCCATTTTTAATTACTAATTGTAGATGGTGAAAATTTAAGTGATCATACCTCTGGTACCAAAGTATATCACTTGAGATAATTATTATACCTCTGGTACCAAAGTATATCACTTGAGATCATTATTATACCTCAGGTACCAAAGTATATCACTTGAGATCATTATTATTGTCATTATTTATTCAATGTCACCATCTCTATACCAAATTTATATATTCTAATCTTATTAAATCCAATGGAAAAACAACATGCTTAATCAAACATATATGATGATTAAAGTTGACTTCAAAATTGCAATCACAAATCTCACTTACCTAAATCCCTAAACCAAATTATATAGTATACTCAAAACATATAACACATTTTGAATATTTTTTACTATTAATTATTAAGTTAATTACATTAATGTTGTTCCATATCGTTGTATGTATTTGTAGTTTCTTTGCATCTCCACAAACAAGTTTTTCATTACCATTATCATTTTCATGTAATGAGAAAAAAAAATCATTTTTTCATGTAACGAGAAAAAGAGAAAAAACACTCCTTAGAATTCACATGTCCTGATGCATTAACCTATATACCAACGACCACCATTAAATTATTTTCTTTATCAACGATAAGATCAGAATTACTGAAAATATCTTTTCTTTTTATCATTATCAGGAATGACATTAACAAATCGATATTGTGCTTTAAGACAAACCCTTCCACATCTAAAACATAAAATTCTTATTTTTCCACCTTTTTGTCATTGGGACCATTTTGTTGTTCTCAAACCTTCTTTTTCGGAAATTGTAGAATGCTTTTCTACCAACGCAATCTCATCATCTTTGGCATTTTGATGACCATTTTCTCTTTCATATTTTAGCGTGAGATATTACTGTACCTCACAAAACCTCTATGCCTTTGTAGGGATTTAATGTGTCCACAAGTAAAGCAAAAAATATTAGTACGTTATTAAGAGTAACTGATTTGATTTATTTTTTTAAGTTGATCCTTTATAGTTTTCCCAAAACCTCTATGTCTTTGAAGGAATTTAAAGTGTATATAGGTAGCAAAATACATTAATAATTGATCTTAAGATTAATTGATTTAATGTGTACACAAGTAAAGCACTCTCAAAACCTCCATGCCTTTGGAGGAATTTAATGTGTACACTTTCAAAACCTCCATGTTTTTGGAGGAATTTAATGTGTACACATGTAAAGGATACATTAATAAGTTATTAAAATTAATTGATTTTAAGATTAATTGATTTAATGTGTACAGAAGTAAAAAAAAAAATACATTAATAAGTTATTAATATTAATTGATTTGAATTTTTTTAAATTGATCCTTTAAATCTTTAAAGTTGGTGGAGGTTATTTCAATTTTAATGACAGTAATGTGTTTCTTGTTTCTATGATGTAAAACTTTTTTTCAATTAATATCTTTAGACAAATTTTTGGGCTCCCCTCTTATCATCATATTTATCTTGACATGCGACATCTACATCATTTGGTCTTTGCATCTTGATTTTTTAATTATACATATCTTTGAAGTTGGTGGAGGTTATTTCAATGAATCTCTTTCCTGCAACTTTAATAACAATAACTTGTTTCTATGATGTAAAGCCTTTTTTTCAATTGATATCTTCACACAAATTTTTTCACTCCCCTCTTATCATCATATTTATCTTGACATGCAACCTCTACATCATTTGATCTTTGCATCTTGATTTTTTAGCTCTACAATGTCCCATTTGGATATTGATTTTTTAGCTATACAATGTCCCATATATTTTTAACTGTAAAAAAACATATCATTCAAGCTTACTACACAATAACAATTTTTCCATTTAATTTATTATAATCATTCACAATGTTCCATATATTTTTATCTGTAAAAAAACATATCATTCAAGCTTGGTACACAACAACAATTTTTCCATTTAATTTATTATAATCATTCACTAATGATCTATACACTGCTATGAATATTCATTGGAACAATTCATCACAATAGATCTTACAATATTCTGGAATCTTTTATTGTGCAGTGTATTTCCTTAGATCTCAAATTTATTATTACTAGCTTAGTGCTAAAATTTATGGAAATAACTAAAACCTAAATTAAAGAACAAGCAAATAAACACACTATCCACACAAATGAACAGAAGATGTGACCTAGGAAACCGAACATGAGAGAAAATGTAGCTAAAAGGTGAGGTCTATGCTCTATATTTTTCTCAATTATTAAGTGCAAACTGTACAAAGAAATGGCTTGAATCTTTGGTACATAATCTTCTACCTCCTTTGTTATGCTTCAATATCCCACTCTTAGATGCTCTTCTCAAATATGTAATAATAACAATACCAAAAGAATAAAACCCCTTCTCTTCCTAGCAACCTAGTATTTTACATAGCTTGATAGTAGTCTAGAGTTAGGGTTAGGGTTTTTACATGTCTCAACCTTCAATTAATGTTAGGGTTTTCAACACATGTGACTAGCTCCATATGTGTGAGCAACTGGGTCTAGAATCTTATTGGAAGTCCAAGTGTGACTAGCCCTGCATGTGTGAGAAATGGGGGCTAACCTGACATCCATTGAATACAATGATGGTCAACAAGGTAGGTCAACTTGTGGGAGGCATAAATTCCTCATATAAACTCCTATTGAGATGATTTTTGCACCATTGAAAAGCTTTTGGTGTGTAAAAAAACCTCAATGTGCTGGAAGCTATGCCCACAAAATTTTGACCCCAAAAATGTGATTTGATGCCTCACACATATCCAACCTACCCCTAAAATGGGCTTTATAAGAAAATTCCTCCAGTATGTCCACCTAAAAAGTACCAAGATAGTTGAAAATTTATGCAATAATCCATTCTTGACTTGCAATGCCATCTTCTAGACTTAAGACCCATCCACATAGTTGGTTTGGTCACGTCTATCCAATTATAAAACGGATAGGAAACCAATTATAAAACGGATTGGCAAACAACCCATAAATAATTTAGAACTTGGGAAATGAATATAGCTTCAACTAATCCTAGAGATTTTCCTCTCTGATATAAGAAATGAACCATAAAATATTGTCCCTACTCTTCTTTCAGCAAACAATGTGACTCCTCTCCTTCCATAAATGCTCTGAAAACCTGTCAAACGCACAGAAAAAACAGACAAAAAATAATAATGCACAACAAACTGTATGGACACAACAACACAATAATAATGCACAACAAACTATAAGGACACAACAACACAGTCTTCTGTCTCATTATTACTCTTATTAGGGACATGTGAAGTCTCTTAAAACTGACTAATTGAATACGATTGATTATTCAAACTAAAATGATTTTTTGAAATTAACTTATCTATTTTTGCAAGAATGTCCACAAATGAACATTATTAAAACTACATCTATGATTAACAGAACTCAGAAAATAAAACAAACACTACTGTGTATGCTTTTTCGCAAAAAAATAACACAGTTATCAAAACATTGCTTTTTCTCCCAAAAAAACAAAAAAAAATAACACAGTTATCAAAACATTGACCTGTATTCTCTGTGGATTTATAAATTTTCAGATATGAGGAATTTCTGAGCATGACAGTAAATATAGCGCTACATCTACCTTTCTTTGCAATTAAAATACTCACGCGTAACACAGTCTGAACATAGAAAAAGATATAGCAAACTATACTACATATTTCAAATATTGAGCAAAAACGCAGCAATAACAGAAAACAACTTTAAAAACTCTCTCTAGATGTATAAAAACTCCACGCCCAAAAAAGTCTTCTTTTACTAAAATAATTTTATGGATAACACAGCTCTCTGTCTCAGCATCACAGTGGGTAGGTATAGAGTTTTGAGTCTCCTTCAACGATGGACTCTTTTTTTCCCTAGGGGAAGTAAAGTTTTTCCCTTGGCGAAGAAAGTCATTGGCCAATTGGCTATTCGCTAGCTCAGCAGTTGCGGTGCAACAT
This sequence comes from Picea engelmannii, assembly GCA_009831015.1. Classification (NCBI taxonomy): domain Eukaryota; kingdom Viridiplantae; phylum Streptophyta; class Pinopsida; order Pinales; family Pinaceae; genus Picea; species Picea engelmannii. Next base: position 1,444,540 of record ML787649.1, on the reverse strand, counting down.
GGCATTGGATTCCAGGTTGATTGTGTTTGTGCTGCTGCTGCGCAATAGGAAGGAAATGGCCACGTTGCTAACTATAGCTGCAATAGACTCTTGTTGTTGGCTTTGCTTTTGCCAGTCCATTTAGGTTCAACTATGGAAAAAAAGCTACTTTTGCCAGGTCCAAGGTTCAACTATGGAAATACACATACGATAATAGCGAAAAAGACATGCCCTGATGTCGATATGAAGTATGAAACTTCAGAATTAGCAAGAAACTTACGGGAATTACACATCATTGGCAGGTGAGCTCGAGTACTAAAAATATCTGTATATACTCATTTATGTATATGCATTTGAGATAATAATTATAATAATGACCATCTTCCTCCATGGAAAAAAATCTGATGCACTGTCACGCACATAAACAAAAGCCAGGCCTACTCATTTATGCTTTAATCCAACTGGCGATAACATATAAACGGTAAATAAAACCAAAGAGAAATCCAAAAGCCACGCTTCATATTCATCACAAGATTCAGAACCTGTATACAGAAGCAAAAGCAGAATACGAAATTGTATTGACAGTTTCTCACCCGCTTGAAAGACAGAAGATGCATGCTGTTACAGATTTAAAGAGGAGACTTAACATTCGATGAATATACGAAACAGATAAGATTTACAGAGAGCTGCTCTCTTGGAAAACTAATTTCTAAATTGGAAAAGATTTACAGAAAGCTTCTCCCTTGGTGAACTAATTAAAATAATTTCAAAATCCAAGTGTTGATTTGAGTTAATCACGTAGAAGTTAATCTCAGGAAGGGAGCCTCACCGGAAATGGTCTGAAATTTTTGTTCTTCTCACGACATATATGTATAACCACACGCGTCTATGTGTTTCTCCAGCCCGAGATTCGACCTTGCGACCTTACACCTAGACTTGCCAAGCAGCATGAGCACCCGAATTTGAGTCAGCGAGTGCCTGCATGGCCTGAATCTGCATCTTTAGCGCCACGATGTAATCCGCGGCCTCTTTTAGGAAAACGGGCGTGTCCAATCCGTGGCTTCCCGGGATGAGCAACCTTAGGGTTTGCATACGAGAAGCCACGGTGACTCCCGTTCCTTTCAAGCCGCGGTGCCTCGAGTTTCCGAGAAATCGCCTGGCCAATTTCTTGCAAACCGCGGTCCGTTTGCAGGGGCTGCTTTTGCCAGACGCAGATGTCCTTACTCCATGGAGATTCCCTCTGGATTTAACAACTCGCAGTTGACAGCGGGATCTCTTGAGCCTAATAATGTATTTTCCAAGGATGGCCCGGCTCCACGCAGTTCGACCTCTTGACGTCATGGCCATAGACAGATCCGCAGCAAATTTCACGGTTCGAATTCGTGCCGAGGCGCTGGTTGCGTTTTCGATTCTCCCACGGCGCAGCACGGCCACCACGCGGCTGAAATATTTCCGTTGGAAACCGGCCCTCCATGCCGATTCTTTCCCACCTCCATAACGGTCTTCCATAGCAGCTCAGAAAATTAGAAAACCTAAAACAGTAAGCAAGACCTTGCCGTCAATTCTGACGTTTCTGCGCGCAGAGAGAGGGAGGGAGGGAAGGAGATCGATCCGCAGGCATGTGCTGAGCTCCTCTTCCAGAGCTTTAAAGAGAGATATTTTGTGGCCTCACATGCAATTTGAGGAGGGGAGGGCCCGTCCACACATATACCGCTGGCCGCACGGGGTTCCCACTCCGTCACATGCTTGGCCGTCGGCGTCATCGCTTTGTCCCTACTTCGCCTCCCAATAACCTTAAATGCCATTCTTGACAGATAATCATGGCGACGAGAAACAGCCCAGACTTACGCTATCCGTAGTGCGCAACGCAAATGCATGCACCTCTGGTATTATTGGAATCTAGGGTTTTTTCAGCTAAGGTGGCAACCTGTAGAACACATTTCCAATTAAGGTGGGAAAAACATTTTTAATTTCAGAGATTAGACGAGTATCTAAAAATGTTTAACATGAGGTAAATGGCCGCAGGGTGGTCTTCCTTCAGATAACATATTATAACAATTAAGAGCTGATAACCTTGAAACTTAAAACTTGAAATATGATTAGATGCATAATCAGGATCTGAGGTGGGGCTCAAAAGATATTTAAGCATTTAGTGGATCGCCTTGGCATGCACATGTCTTTATTTTGTCTGTTATGCAGTACATCGAGATAAGCTCAAAGCAAATTTGATTAATAGATCTGTGAGTTAATTATGTCCTTTTATGCAATAAAGATATTCTGCATATTAAGGGGACCCATAACACTTAACTTTAATATTGAAATGATATATGAAAATATGTTTATTTGAGAGCCTGAAAATACGAATGTTATGGCTTTCGTTTTCAATTATGCGAGATTTTGCTTTTGGGCTATCATTTTATTGGCAAGATATCCCGGAACCACTTCTTTTCCCAATAGATTCCATATAAACGGAATAATTGGAAACTAGCTCCTACATAAACGGAATAATTGGAAGAAGGGGATGTGTTTGGTAATTTGTTTTTAAGGATTATGGGAATCAATGCTACTCTACAAATCAATGACTTGTCGGCCTCAATGGTCTTTGTCCATGCGTTTCTCACTAACACTAGGAACCCACTTGCACCCCTTAAAATTTTAGAGCCATTAATAACACAATTCACCATTTAAAATAGATTTGATTTTCGAGGAAATTCACCATTTATAATAGATTTGATTTTCCAGGAAAGCCTAATAAACTATGAATTTGTGCATAACTATATTTAAATAATGGTAGCAAAATAAAACAGCATAGACCAACTATAATCATTGTAAGCACATACCTATGTTAGGCATGTTTATTTATAGTAGATTCATACATACCAGAAGCATAATTCACCCTTTAACAAAGAACATAGAATTAGATTACAAAATTAAAAAAATAGATAGAGTACTTACCTTCTAAATAAGGATGGCCAAAAAAACTCTATGTGTACTAGTGATTCACATCCCAACCATAAGTATCTAACATACATTGCATCCCTGATAGAGCATGAGACCACTAACGTGAAGAAACTATTTTAGAGGTTCATGAGTCACTCATTTCAATCCATTACTCTCATGACTTTGTGATTTTTTTTTTATGACAGGGAACTCTAGGCACTCCATCCAACCATCAATCAACAATGGCATACTTTTCCACTACCATACATAATATAAGGAAAGTTCTTTCCTTTCCCTCATGAATAGACCTTCGAAATCTCCTTCCTTTGCTCTTTAGTGTAGGAAGAAAGATTCTAGTTGTTTCTTTTCTTCTAAGAATATCATGGTAGAGTAACACTATGTCTCTAAAGGAATGATTAGGTAGCAATATCAAGGGAGGTTAATGGTTTCCAAATCATCCTAGCCTCTAATCTCATCTACAACCATCTATCTCTCTTTCATGGTCTACAAAGCAGTCATCACATTGCTACTTTCTAGTCATTCTGTTGATTAATGGAGTTTGTATTGAGAATGCAACATGGGATTTACATGCTTGAAGGAGAGAATGATAATGATTGAATGGTAGAATGAACAAATTCCCATGAGGTAGGAAAGTGAAAGGAAGGATTCTCATGCTTTCTCAAACTAATTGCACTTTGGTCATACACCATAATCATGTCAAGTAGACTTCCCTCACCAACCTCTTGATATATTCATGATTTGGCATTCTATGTAAAATGTGATGGATGGGCTACATTTAAGGCACACGATGAAAACCCCAAGTCACAGTATGATGTCACCAAGGTGGAAAAACTAGCCTACAGGATCACAAGTCACTCATCCAAACCCATTGCTCTCATGATGATGCAAATTTTCTTATGAAAAAACATTCTAGACACTTCATCCAACCATCAATCAACAATGGTGAACTCTTTCACCTCCATACATAATCTAAGGAAAGGTTGTTCCTTTCTCTCATTAATAGACCCTTGGGAATCTCCTTCCTTTATAGTGCTCTTTAGTGTAGGAATAAAGAGTCAAGTTGTTTCTTTCCTTCTAAGAATATCATGGTAAAGTAATACTATGTATCTAAAGAAATGACTAAGCGACACTATCAAGGGAGGTTAATGATTTCCAAATCATCCTAGCCTCTATTCTCATCTATGACCATCTATCTCTATTCCAAGGTATACAAACCACTCATCACATTGCTAATTTCTAGGCATTCTATGGATTAATGGAGTTTCGATCGAGAACGTATCATGGGAGTTACAAGCATGAATGAGAGAATGATAATGATTGAATGGTAGAATGAACACATTCTTGTGAGATCGGAACATGAAAGGAAGGATTCTAATGCTTTCTCAAACTAATTGTACTTTGGTCATGCACCATAATTATGTCAAGTAGACTTGCATCACCAACCTCTAGATACATTCATGATTTGGAATTCTATGTAAAACATGATGGATAGGCTTCATGGGCTTCATTTAAGGCACATGATGAAAAATATATGAGTCACTAGGATGACGTTTGGAAATAAAGGTTTCTTTCCCTTAAGCACCCTTTCATCTTCTCCTCTTGTGGACTCATAACCCCCTTGTTCTCTTCTAAACTATCTTGGAGCATTATATAATATATCTATTCCAAAATTGCATTTTTAGATAGAATAGAGTTGCCTTGTGGTAACTCTACCACATTTTCCAATAGAGAGTATATGTATAACCTATATATGCCTAGACATTCACTAGTTAGGTTTTGGCCTTGAGTTCAGTATTAGGAAAACACATTTACAACATTTACATTATGGGTCAAAACTGGGATATTGCAATATGTGAGACCATAATAGCTAAAATATACTCTAAAAACCAATTAAAGGGAATATATAAAGACCAAAAAAAGATAGAGTATGAGGAATCATAGTCCCCAACATATTTTAATCCAACCCATTGCTTGGTAAAATAAAACACATATATTCAAATCAAATAACAATTTCTACCTTACCCCTTTCTCGAATTGAAAATTGATGTTGCTTTAAGAAGTAACATGGATAAAGCATGCATAATAAGGATTATCTAAGATAACATAATAGAAACAATTGGATATGATTCCTAAAACTGAAGGGAGTCTTAAATATTATAGTTGTGTAAAAAGGTTTGTACCTAGCAAAATAATTGAATTCAATTCTTCATAATGTTTGAACAATAAGATATGCAGGTTCATCACATCTCTAGATATTTTGGAGATAGTCAACTAGGATAGTTGACAAAGTGGTTCACTGACTGGTCGATTAAGGGACCGATTGGAGGGTCAATTAAGCATTCGAGTCATCATACAATTAGAACAAAATACTCATCTAATGCATATAACAAGGAAGAAATTAAGGATTGTGTCATGTTCCCTAACAAATTTGTATGGACCTCATCTTCCTCACTTGAAGGGCGTTGGTTACATATTGGTGCTATATGATATGGACCTATGGGTTGATCTAACAACAAGTGATGAACATGTGTGATATTTTGGATATAGTTAACTAATAGTTGATAATCAACTAGGATAGTTGACTAAGTGTTGAATGACTGGTCAATTAAGGGACCGATTGGAGGGTGGAATGCATTCGACATGTTAGAAAGATAGAAAAAAAGGTCTTCCAATGCATAGAACAAGGAAGAAATTAAGGAGTTTTTCATGTTCCCTAACAAATCTATATGTACCTCATCTTCATCACTTCAAGGGAGTTAGTTACATATTGGTGATATATACTATGGCCCTATGGGTTGATTTAACAACAATCAAATGAACATGTGTGATATGTATTGTGTATGGAAATATTTTGGTTTCTTACATTGTTATGTATGTTGATCTATGCCCAATTTATCTTAAGTGTTGTAATGATGTCTCTAGACAAAACCTCTCTCTTAGAATACTAGCTCTCTCATATACCTAATCCTTCGATCTTCAAGCATTGCATTAGAGCTAGTGTTTGATATCTATCATGTTGTCTACAAGTCTTGTGGAGGTTGTTTGTTGTATGTGCTCCCAACAAGTCAAATTGTATTAGTAGAATGAGTCAAGGATTTGACTTGCAAAGTAAATCTAGGATTATATTAGTAGATCAACATTGTAAGTACTAATAAATATCCCATGCTTATGAATGTCCACAATTATGGAATTTGGGCACAAGAAAGATATGGAAACATTGTTGAAGAGTAAATCATTATGGAAGTCTACAAAAATATGGTTCTAGATCTATAGGATGACCGATAGAATTTTTCCAGTGGGAAGAAGTTTGTGGTTGTAGGAGCCATAATCACCTACATCTCTAGGGAGATTGATTTTCATACAAGTATGATCAACAATTTTACTGTTGTATAAAAAAGACGAAGAATAAGTTTAATAAAATAAACTAAAGTTAGGGGCTATCTATATTGAGAAAGAGTTGATATCTCCGAGTCATTTTTCTTTTGAAATAATTTAAGACTACTAGGCTCGTGTGAGGGAACTTTAGTTGAAATTGGATGAATGTGAAAACAATTTTCCCAAGAAAGATGGTCATCTCATAGAATTAACCATGATGAAGTTGGAGACACCTTATGATGTGTTTTATTCAAAATTATATGCAGGTTGAACCTCTAGAAAATATGACCGTAAGGATTATTCCTTTGACTCTTTATGTGGTTTACTGATTAGGCCATGGAAAAAATTTCTTAATGAAAGGAAACATAAGGTCAAGCAATAGGCCCATTTTTTGAAGGGAAAAGGTTGATAGAATTATAGAGAAAGAAATTGACAATGTAGCCAATAGAAAAAGCATGATTGCATCAACCAGATTGTTGATAAGAAGCATGGTGATTGAACTTCAACTAATAAAGGTAGAAAGAAGATCTATCATTATTATGAGAAATCGAGACATATCGAGAAGGCTTATTGGAAGAAGACTAATGACTTGGAGGAGAAAGTGAAAAATATTGAATGAGTCATATTGATTGGAAGACAAAATGACTTGAAGAAAAAAACTTCAGAAGGTAAGGAAGAGAACTATACATTTTATGTTAATTGTTCTCAAGCCTTGCATGCTCATACTTCTCAATGTCAATGGATAGTTAATTGTAGTTTCCCCAATCATATGGCTAAAAATGTTTCTCTCTTTTCTTCATTAGAGGAGGCTACAAAAAAAGGAAATATTTGTGGAAGATGATTATGCACTTACTATTGTTGGTTGTGGAAACTT
>ML787649.1:1400502-1429052 GCA_009831015.1 Picea engelmannii | reverse complement strand
TGGCTTGAATCTTTGGTACATAATCTTCTACCTCCTTTGTTATGCTTCAATATCCCACTCTTAGATGCTCTTCTCAAATATGTAATAATAACAATACCAAAAGAATAAAACCCCTTCTCTTCCTAGCAACCTAGTATTTTACATAGCTTGATAGTAGTCTAGAGTTAGGGTTAGGGTTTTTACATGTCTCAACCTTCAATTAATGTTAGGGTTTTCAACACATGTGACTAGCTCCATATGTGTGAGCAACTGGGTCTAGAATCTTATTGGAAGTCCAAGTGTGACTAGCCCTGCATGTGTGAGAAATGGGGGCTAACCTGACATCCATTGAATACAATGATGGTCAACAAGGTAGGTCAACTTGTGGGAGGCATAAATTCCTCATATAAACTCCTATTGAGATGATTTTTGCACCATTGAAAAGCTTTTGGTGTGTAAAAAAACCTCAATGTGCTGGAAGCTATGCCCACAAAATTTTGACCCCAAAAATGTGATTTGATGCCTCACACATATCCAACCTACCCCTAAAATGGGCTTTATAAGAAAATTCCTCCAGTATGTCCACCTAAAAAGTACCAAGATAGTTGAAAATTTATGCAATAATCCATTCTTGACTTGCAATGCCATCTTCTAGACTTAAGACCCATCCACATAGTTGGTTTGGTCACGTCTATCCAATTATAAAACGGATAGGAAACCAATTATAAAACGGATTGGCAAACAACCCATAAATAATTTAGAACTTGGGAAATGAATATAGCTTCAACTAATCCTAGAGATTTTCCTCTCTGATATAAGAAATGAACCATAAAATATTGTCCCTACTCTTCTTTCAGCAAACAATGTGACTCCTCTCCTTCCATAAATGCTCTGAAAACCTGTCAAACGCACAGAAAAAACAGACAAAAAATAATAATGCACAACAAACTGTATGGACACAACAACACAATAATAATGCACAACAAACTATAAGGACACAACAACACAGTCTTCTGTCTCATTATTACTCTTATTAGGGACATGTGAAGTCTCTTAAAACTGACTAATTGAATACGATTGATTATTCAAACTAAAATGATTTTTTGAAATTAACTTATCTATTTTTGCAAGAATGTCCACAAATGAACATTATTAAAACTACATCTATGATTAACAGAACTCAGAAAATAAAACAAACACTACTGTGTATGCTTTTTCGCAAAAAAATAACACAGTTATCAAAACATTGCTTTTTCTCCCAAAAAAACAAAAAAAAATAACACAGTTATCAAAACATTGACCTGTATTCTCTGTGGATTTATAAATTTTCAGATATGAGGAATTTCTGAGCATGACAGTAAATATAGCGCTACATCTACCTTTCTTTGCAATTAAAATACTCACGCGTAACACAGTCTGAACATAGAAAAAGATATAGCAAACTATACTACATATTTCAAATATTGAGCAAAAACGCAGCAATAACAGAAAACAACTTTAAAAACTCTCTCTAGATGTATAAAAACTCCACGCCCAAAAAAGTCTTCTTTTACTAAAATAATTTTATGGATAACACAGCTCTCTGTCTCAGCATCACAGTGGGTAGGTATAGAGTTTTGAGTCTCCTTCAACGATGGACTCTTTTTTTCCCTAGGGGAAGTAAAGTTTTTCCCTTGGCGAAGAAAGTCATTGGCCAATTGGCTATTCGCTAGCTCAGCAGTTGCGGTGCAACATGGCATTGGATTCCAGGTTGATTGTGTTTGTGCTGCTGCTGCGCAATAGGAAGGAAATGGCCACGTTGCTAACTATAGCTGCAATAGACTCTTGTTGTTGGCTTTGCTTTTGCCAGTCCATTTAGGTTCAACTATGGAAAAAAAGCTACTTTTGCCAGGTCCAAGGTTCAACTATGGAAATACACATACGATAATAGCGAAAAAGACATGCCCTGATGTCGATATGAAGTATGAAACTTCAGAATTAGCAAGAAACTTACGGGAATTACACATCATTGGCAGGTGAGCTCGAGTACTAAAAATATCTGTATATACTCATTTATGTATATGCATTTGAGATAATAATTATAATAATGACCATCTTCCTCCATGGAAAAAAATCTGATGCACTGTCACGCACATAAACAAAAGCCAGGCCTACTCATTTATGCTTTAATCCAACTGGCGATAACATATAAACGGTAAATAAAACCAAAGAGAAATCCAAAAGCCACGCTTCATATTCATCACAAGATTCAGAACCTGTATACAGAAGCAAAAGCAGAATACGAAATTGTATTGACAGTTTCTCACCCGCTTGAAAGACAGAAGATGCATGCTGTTACAGATTTAAAGAGGAGACTTAACATTCGATGAATATACGAAACAGATAAGATTTACAGAGAGCTGCTCTCTTGGAAAACTAATTTCTAAATTGGAAAAGATTTACAGAAAGCTTCTCCCTTGGTGAACTAATTAAAATAATTTCAAAATCCAAGTGTTGATTTGAGTTAATCACGTAGAAGTTAATCTCAGGAAGGGAGCCTCACCGGAAATGGTCTGAAATTTTTGTTCTTCTCACGACATATATGTATAACCACACGCGTCTATGTGTTTCTCCAGCCCGAGATTCGACCTTGCGACCTTACACCTAGACTTGCCAAGCAGCATGAGCACCCGAATTTGAGTCAGCGAGTGCCTGCATGGCCTGAATCTGCATCTTTAGCGCCACGATGTAATCCGCGGCCTCTTTTAGGAAAACGGGCGTGTCCAATCCGTGGCTTCCCGGGATGAGCAACCTTAGGGTTTGCATACGAGAAGCCACGGTGACTCCCGTTCCTTTCAAGCCGCGGTGCCTCGAGTTTCCGAGAAATCGCCTGGCCAATTTCTTGCAAACCGCGGTCCGTTTGCAGGGGCTGCTTTTGCCAGACGCAGATGTCCTTACTCCATGGAGATTCCCTCTGGATTTAACAACTCGCAGTTGACAGCGGGATCTCTTGAGCCTAATAATGTATTTTCCAAGGATGGCCCGGCTCCACGCAGTTCGACCTCTTGACGTCATGGCCATAGACAGATCCGCAGCAAATTTCACGGTTCGAATTCGTGCCGAGGCGCTGGTTGCGTTTTCGATTCTCCCACGGCGCAGCACGGCCACCACGCGGCTGAAATATTTCCGTTGGAAACCGGCCCTCCATGCCGATTCTTTCCCACCTCCATAACGGTCTTCCATAGCAGCTCAGAAAATTAGAAAACCTAAAACAGTAAGCAAGACCTTGCCGTCAATTCTGACGTTTCTGCGCGCAGAGAGAGGGAGGGAGGGAAGGAGATCGATCCGCAGGCATGTGCTGAGCTCCTCTTCCAGAGCTTTAAAGAGAGATATTTTGTGGCCTCACATGCAATTTGAGGAGGGGAGGGCCCGTCCACACATATACCGCTGGCCGCACGGGGTTCCCACTCCGTCACATGCTTGGCCGTCGGCGTCATCGCTTTGTCCCTACTTCGCCTCCCAATAACCTTAAATGCCATTCTTGACAGATAATCATGGCGACGAGAAACAGCCCAGACTTACGCTATCCGTAGTGCGCAACGCAAATGCATGCACCTCTGGTATTATTGGAATCTAGGGTTTTTTCAGCTAAGGTGGCAACCTGTAGAACACATTTCCAATTAAGGTGGGAAAAACATTTTTAATTTCAGAGATTAGACGAGTATCTAAAAATGTTTAACATGAGGTAAATGGCCGCAGGGTGGTCTTCCTTCAGATAACATATTATAACAATTAAGAGCTGATAACCTTGAAACTTAAAACTTGAAATATGATTAGATGCATAATCAGGATCTGAGGTGGGGCTCAAAAGATATTTAAGCATTTAGTGGATCGCCTTGGCATGCACATGTCTTTATTTTGTCTGTTATGCAGTACATCGAGATAAGCTCAAAGCAAATTTGATTAATAGATCTGTGAGTTAATTATGTCCTTTTATGCAATAAAGATATTCTGCATATTAAGGGGACCCATAACACTTAACTTTAATATTGAAATGATATATGAAAATATGTTTATTTGAGAGCCTGAAAATACGAATGTTATGGCTTTCGTTTTCAATTATGCGAGATTTTGCTTTTGGGCTATCATTTTATTGGCAAGATATCCCGGAACCACTTCTTTTCCCAATAGATTCCATATAAACGGAATAATTGGAAACTAGCTCCTACATAAACGGAATAATTGGAAGAAGGGGATGTGTTTGGTAATTTGTTTTTAAGGATTATGGGAATCAATGCTACTCTACAAATCAATGACTTGTCGGCCTCAATGGTCTTTGTCCATGCGTTTCTCACTAACACTAGGAACCCACTTGCACCCCTTAAAATTTTAGAGCCATTAATAACACAATTCACCATTTAAAATAGATTTGATTTTCGAGGAAATTCACCATTTATAATAGATTTGATTTTCCAGGAAAGCCTAATAAACTATGAATTTGTGCATAACTATATTTAAATAATGGTAGCAAAATAAAACAGCATAGACCAACTATAATCATTGTAAGCACATACCTATGTTAGGCATGTTTATTTATAGTAGATTCATACATACCAGAAGCATAATTCACCCTTTAACAAAGAACATAGAATTAGATTACAAAATTAAAAAAATAGATAGAGTACTTACCTTCTAAATAAGGATGGCCAAAAAAACTCTATGTGTACTAGTGATTCACATCCCAACCATAAGTATCTAACATACATTGCATCCCTGATAGAGCATGAGACCACTAACGTGAAGAAACTATTTTAGAGGTTCATGAGTCACTCATTTCAATCCATTACTCTCATGACTTTGTGATTTTTTTTTTATGACAGGGAACTCTAGGCACTCCATCCAACCATCAATCAACAATGGCATACTTTTCCACTACCATACATAATATAAGGAAAGTTCTTTCCTTTCCCTCATGAATAGACCTTCGAAATCTCCTTCCTTTGCTCTTTAGTGTAGGAAGAAAGATTCTAGTTGTTTCTTTTCTTCTAAGAATATCATGGTAGAGTAACACTATGTCTCTAAAGGAATGATTAGGTAGCAATATCAAGGGAGGTTAATGGTTTCCAAATCATCCTAGCCTCTAATCTCATCTACAACCATCTATCTCTCTTTCATGGTCTACAAAGCAGTCATCACATTGCTACTTTCTAGTCATTCTGTTGATTAATGGAGTTTGTATTGAGAATGCAACATGGGATTTACATGCTTGAAGGAGAGAATGATAATGATTGAATGGTAGAATGAACAAATTCCCATGAGGTAGGAAAGTGAAAGGAAGGATTCTCATGCTTTCTCAAACTAATTGCACTTTGGTCATACACCATAATCATGTCAAGTAGACTTCCCTCACCAACCTCTTGATATATTCATGATTTGGCATTCTATGTAAAATGTGATGGATGGGCTACATTTAAGGCACACGATGAAAACCCCAAGTCACAGTATGATGTCACCAAGGTGGAAAAACTAGCCTACAGGATCACAAGTCACTCATCCAAACCCATTGCTCTCATGATGATGCAAATTTTCTTATGAAAAAACATTCTAGACACTTCATCCAACCATCAATCAACAATGGTGAACTCTTTCACCTCCATACATAATCTAAGGAAAGGTTGTTCCTTTCTCTCATTAATAGACCCTTGGGAATCTCCTTCCTTTATAGTGCTCTTTAGTGTAGGAATAAAGAGTCAAGTTGTTTCTTTCCTTCTAAGAATATCATGGTAAAGTAATACTATGTATCTAAAGAAATGACTAAGCGACACTATCAAGGGAGGTTAATGATTTCCAAATCATCCTAGCCTCTATTCTCATCTATGACCATCTATCTCTATTCCAAGGTATACAAACCACTCATCACATTGCTAATTTCTAGGCATTCTATGGATTAATGGAGTTTCGATCGAGAACGTATCATGGGAGTTACAAGCATGAATGAGAGAATGATAATGATTGAATGGTAGAATGAACACATTCTTGTGAGATCGGAACATGAAAGGAAGGATTCTAATGCTTTCTCAAACTAATTGTACTTTGGTCATGCACCATAATTATGTCAAGTAGACTTGCATCACCAACCTCTAGATACATTCATGATTTGGAATTCTATGTAAAACATGATGGATAGGCTTCATGGGCTTCATTTAAGGCACATGATGAAAAATATATGAGTCACTAGGATGACGTTTGGAAATAAAGGTTTCTTTCCCTTAAGCACCCTTTCATCTTCTCCTCTTGTGGACTCATAACCCCCTTGTTCTCTTCTAAACTATCTTGGAGCATTATATAATATATCTATTCCAAAATTGCATTTTTAGATAGAATAGAGTTGCCTTGTGGTAACTCTACCACATTTTCCAATAGAGAGTATATGTATAACCTATATATGCCTAGACATTCACTAGTTAGGTTTTGGCCTTGAGTTCAGTATTAGGAAAACACATTTACAACATTTACATTATGGGTCAAAACTGGGATATTGCAATATGTGAGACCATAATAGCTAAAATATACTCTAAAAACCAATTAAAGGGAATATATAAAGACCAAAAAAAGATAGAGTATGAGGAATCATAGTCCCCAACATATTTTAATCCAACCCATTGCTTGGTAAAATAAAACACATATATTCAAATCAAATAACAATTTCTACCTTACCCCTTTCTCGAATTGAAAATTGATGTTGCTTTAAGAAGTAACATGGATAAAGCATGCATAATAAGGATTATCTAAGATAACATAATAGAAACAATTGGATATGATTCCTAAAACTGAAGGGAGTCTTAAATATTATAGTTGTGTAAAAAGGTTTGTACCTAGCAAAATAATTGAATTCAATTCTTCATAATGTTTGAACAATAAGATATGCAGGTTCATCACATCTCTAGATATTTTGGAGATAGTCAACTAGGATAGTTGACAAAGTGGTTCACTGACTGGTCGATTAAGGGACCGATTGGAGGGTCAATTAAGCATTCGAGTCATCATACAATTAGAACAAAATACTCATCTAATGCATATAACAAGGAAGAAATTAAGGATTGTGTCATGTTCCCTAACAAATTTGTATGGACCTCATCTTCCTCACTTGAAGGGCGTTGGTTACATATTGGTGCTATATGATATGGACCTATGGGTTGATCTAACAACAAGTGATGAACATGTGTGATATTTTGGATATAGTTAACTAATAGTTGATAATCAACTAGGATAGTTGACTAAGTGTTGAATGACTGGTCAATTAAGGGACCGATTGGAGGGTGGAATGCATTCGACATGTTAGAAAGATAGAAAAAAAGGTCTTCCAATGCATAGAACAAGGAAGAAATTAAGGAGTTTTTCATGTTCCCTAACAAATCTATATGTACCTCATCTTCATCACTTCAAGGGAGTTAGTTACATATTGGTGATATATACTATGGCCCTATGGGTTGATTTAACAACAATCAAATGAACATGTGTGATATGTATTGTGTATGGAAATATTTTGGTTTCTTACATTGTTATGTATGTTGATCTATGCCCAATTTATCTTAAGTGTTGTAATGATGTCTCTAGACAAAACCTCTCTCTTAGAATACTAGCTCTCTCATATACCTAATCCTTCGATCTTCAAGCATTGCATTAGAGCTAGTGTTTGATATCTATCATGTTGTCTACAAGTCTTGTGGAGGTTGTTTGTTGTATGTGCTCCCAACAAGTCAAATTGTATTAGTAGAATGAGTCAAGGATTTGACTTGCAAAGTAAATCTAGGATTATATTAGTAGATCAACATTGTAAGTACTAATAAATATCCCATGCTTATGAATGTCCACAATTATGGAATTTGGGCACAAGAAAGATATGGAAACATTGTTGAAGAGTAAATCATTATGGAAGTCTACAAAAATATGGTTCTAGATCTATAGGATGACCGATAGAATTTTTCCAGTGGGAAGAAGTTTGTGGTTGTAGGAGCCATAATCACCTACATCTCTAGGGAGATTGATTTTCATACAAGTATGATCAACAATTTTACTGTTGTATAAAAAAGACGAAGAATAAGTTTAATAAAATAAACTAAAGTTAGGGGCTATCTATATTGAGAAAGAGTTGATATCTCCGAGTCATTTTTCTTTTGAAATAATTTAAGACTACTAGGCTCGTGTGAGGGAACTTTAGTTGAAATTGGATGAATGTGAAAACAATTTTCCCAAGAAAGATGGTCATCTCATAGAATTAACCATGATGAAGTTGGAGACACCTTATGATGTGTTTTATTCAAAATTATATGCAGGTTGAACCTCTAGAAAATATGACCGTAAGGATTATTCCTTTGACTCTTTATGTGGTTTACTGATTAGGCCATGGAAAAAATTTCTTAATGAAAGGAAACATAAGGTCAAGCAATAGGCCCATTTTTTGAAGGGAAAAGGTTGATAGAATTATAGAGAAAGAAATTGACAATGTAGCCAATAGAAAAAGCATGATTGCATCAACCAGATTGTTGATAAGAAGCATGGTGATTGAACTTCAACTAATAAAGGTAGAAAGAAGATCTATCATTATTATGAGAAATCGAGACATATCGAGAAGGCTTATTGGAAGAAGACTAATGACTTGGAGGAGAAAGTGAAAAATATTGAATGAGTCATATTGATTGGAAGACAAAATGACTTGAAGAAAAAAACTTCAGAAGGTAAGGAAGAGAACTATACATTTTATGTTAATTGTTCTCAAGCCTTGCATGCTCATACTTCTCAATGTCAATGGATAGTTAATTGTAGTTTCCCCAATCATATGGCTAAAAATGTTTCTCTCTTTTCTTCATTAGAGGAGGCTACAAAAAAAGGAAATATTTGTGGAAGATGATTATGCACTTACTATTGTTGGTTGTGGAAACTTAATTGAATGTTATAATGGTGTGATTACTTATGTGAGTACCTAGCTTGAGTTCCAACTTCTTGTGTATACCCCACCTACATTAGATTGGTAAAATGGTAGAGTTTTTCCCAAATCTATTTGTTGTGAAGGATATGCACACTAGCATTGGTATTGTCATTGAAGGTTTCCTTGATTCAAAGAATAAACTATATATGTTATGTGACTTTCCCAAGAAATACCCAGGACCAATTGCACTCATAGATCACACTAATGAACGGACTAGACTTTGGTATTAATGACTCAAACATCTAAATTTCCAAATATTGAAACTGATGGTAAAACAAAACATGGTTAGTATAGTACCTAAGGTTGTTCCCCTTGATGGAGTATGTGAAGGATATATGCTTGGTAAGAACCATCAAGTTTCCTTTGAAATAAGGAAATCTTGGAGAGCAAAGACCCAACTAGAACTTGTCCATAATGACTTGTATTCCCTAAACAAACAATCACTAATTAGTGCAAGGTATGTATTTACCTACATTGATGAATTTTCTAGGCATACTTGGGTGTATTTATTGAAGAGTAAGAGTAATGTCTTTGAAAGGTTGAAGGGAATTAGGGCCTTAGATGAAAACCAATTTGGTTGACCTGTCAAATGTTTAATATTGAACAATCAAAGAGAATATATAGGAAACGATTTTTGTCGGTGTGTATCTGCAATAAGAGTGAGAAGATCAACAAAATTTGTGGTTGTGTCAAAGATACACACAAAAGTGGGTTAGAAAATGAGAAACCCTAGTTTTATATTAAGAAAATGTCTTTATATATATGTTATTCAACAATAAAAAAGGCATGTAACATAAAAAATACTTGAAAATCAAGATATCTAAAGAATCAATATGATATAATGCCCAATAACCAAAGTACATAACAATACATCTATGAAGAGACTGATGAAGACAACAATCTCCTGGTGGTCCCTCCATGGGAGGTTTGTTCTTCTTTCTCGGATGTGTGGTAAAATAGCTCTGCTTCTCCTCTTGGTTGAAAATAACAATGGGAAATGGAACTAAAAATTCACTACAAATTTTGGCAGCATTTTGGTACTCTGAAGGGAAAAACTCTATGGAAACAGAAATAATCTCTTTATTTTATAGGAAAAATAATGGTTATCCTTGATATGGTAATAATAATAAAATATATTATCTGACGAAATTAATTCTAATCCACTAATTGATTTTTACCTTTTATTTAAATAAAATAAAGAGGGGAATAAGTCATAAAAGAGGATTGTGACATTAATTAAGTGAAAATAACATTAGGAAAAGTGTTTTCGTAAGTTATGTAAGGGAAAGTGTTGTGAAAGTGTGTATGATCATGTGATACATGGAATATGATGGTGCATATTAGTAAGGATTAGCCTTTTAGAATAGTTGTGCAAATAAATGGTGATAACAAATGTCGCCTAATGTGTGAGGTTAGGAGAAAATCACATGACTGGCATACATTATAGTTTTCTTTCACATGGATGTTGGTCAGTTGAAGAGGGAAAAAAAATTCCATGGGAAAAAATATAGGCCCAGCCAGAAAAAAGGCCACACCACTTGTCAACAAAGGGTCATCAAGTGGGGATCTATGGGATGATGTCGACATACCCATACTTGCTGAGATAAATCATGACATCAATAAGGATACTATGAAGGAGTCTCGAATACAACATGGTACTAACAAAGATGGCCAAACCATATTATTATATATAATATATGGATGCGAGAATATGAAGTACATCCCAACTATGACTAAACTGAGTACATAACAACTGATTCACCCTTATGTCGAAGGAAGGGGGTGGAAACATATAGACAAGCCTTGATGAATAGGAATGGAGCTCACTAAAGGAAAGGTCATCATTGGTATATGAGAACAATGAGATAGAGATAATAAAACATGAGGAACTGCATACGAGGTTGGATCATACAGGCATATTTGAATCTCAATGGTGTGAGGACATGAGATCCAACCAAGTATGAGATAAAAGAGGAATATTTCAGTGTGGTCCAAGGTAACCCATCAACGATATGGATAGTTACTAGGGTACAAATAAATATCCCTTAGAATAAATGTGTTTATGTTGATAGGGGAAAGTCCACTAGGGCCCAATGGTGAAGGAGTATGTGTAGGCCTAGTATCCAAATAAAAACCTATAAATCCATAAATCTGGAGGTAGGAACTAAGACTGGAACATGCAGGGGGATACCTAAAGGGAAATCCCCTCCCGAGGTATTCTACATCTCACACATATCCGAGATGATGTGTAACACACCCGCCCCTTTGAAGTAGCTACTATAGTGTAAAGCCTCTAAATTTTCATTTTTGTTCTCCTGCATGAACAAGCACTAGGCGCAAGCTTCGTCCACATGACCACTACTTTTGACCATAAGCCTAACTAAAAGGCACTTCATGAATTCTGTCGTCGGGTACTCACATACGAGCCAACCTTGACTCACCCGACTCCCAAGCTCCCGAACTAAGAGCCTATCCCAATGCTAGCTCCATTCCTTAATATCTATCCATGTGACCCCCCTGTTATGACTCGGGGCCCAACCCTCAATAGCTTCGAGACTTCGCATATCGCGAAAGTGGAAATTAGTTTGTCTCCTTTCCTCAGAATCTCGAAATATGAACTCCCGATGTCAGATCAATGGTCCACAATCTCCCGTGACCCAAGAGCTTAGATCAACTCTTCGCAAATCAAGACTTCACATTTCACGTAGTTGGAGGACCGCTCACCTCCCATCTCCCGATCCCCGATATCTCCTTGGAAAATCAATGGTCCACGCCCTCCCTTTGATCGACAGTTGCGATCAAATCGTGAACTCGGACTTCACAATTTATCATGACTCCTACTCTGACTTCCCGAGTTGCGAGTCAGCGAAATTTTGATCTCTCGCCATGTGTCCCTTCTCGATGAACGGCTAGGATTGCTGCGACTCCCAGCTCCTCGGGTATTCGCCTCTGCTCTTTGTAAATATTCCGATGTTTGAATCCTCGAACTCCCGGATCTGTTGCCACCTGTCCTCTAACAATGGATGGTTTTTATTAACTTCAAAACTTTGAGACTTCACAAAAGTCCACTCTCCTGTGCACTTTCAAAGGGTTGGACCTTGTTCACTTTCCTCTGGATATCATGGCTATGTTCCTCCGCGCATAGATCCGACGAACATGATCTGTTTTCTCCCTGTGCATGAACTCCGAACTCGCAGATACAATAGTCGAGGTGGGTCCCGAAGGATCCATAGATCAATGGTCCATGTTACTTCGCGACTTCAGGTTTCAGAGGTTTTGGTCGTACCAACCCATAATCTTCCCGATACACGAACTCAAAACTTGTAGATCCAATGGGATAAAGGGGTTAACTCCCATGCTCTTTCCCATAGCCAACAACCGTGACAACCCTTGGCTCCTTCCGTACAGATCTCATCCGTCCGTCCTTTGAATAAGGAAAATATTTCCATTTCGATATTTTCCTATCACTATTTTCTTGAGTTCTCACCTCGAACAAGTTAGGGATTTGGGTCTGGAAATTCACACAACAAGGGGGTCAGGGGAAAATATTCTCTTCAGACAGGTGGTTTCAGGTTTACACGATATTTCCTATCTCTACCATTTCACGACTTATGTCTAAGAAGCCCTCCAGAGTGAAGCTCGGCATACAGTTTATCAGTGGGAAGTGTAAGTTCCCAAGGAGATGGAAGCATACGCATAACATAGCCATTTCACACAGAGATGTTCATACATGTATATATATATATAGATGTGTAAAAACCAAGAAATCATTCATCATTCTAAATCAACAATTAAGGCTGAGAAAAGACTTATCAGAATCAGACAATGTGAAGCAACTACTGGAAGGGGTACCCGTTTCCACCCAACCATAGGCTCAGTCACTCCAAACAAATTTACCACTAGCCACCCCCGAGCTAGACCACGATGCTCTGCAACACATCCTTTTATTTTCTCTCAACCACATTAGGGACAGAGGTTACTCTCCTCTTCCCGCAGGAACCTCGCAATGGTTTACATGATACCAAGCAAGGAGGAATAACCTCATTTATCAACTTGTATCATAACCTTCTCTGCCATTTTTGGTGCCCATAATGCTTAGTTTTTCCATTCTTCCTTGAATCCCCTAGATTCACTTCTCGTCTCTACACTCTTCACATGCATGTTCTCCCTTCCCCCCACCACACCTTCCCTTCTCACCTCTTTTAGCAGGGTCACGTGTGGCCCCAATTCCCAGTCAACGGTCAAGTCTAGAAGCCTTACGGATGAGTGCTTACACACCACATCCCTCATTAACTCTTGAGGAGGACTTCCCACCCACCAACCTGACTATAATTCATTTATGGGTCAGAGGATGGTTCTGGTCCTGAGCAATTAAATCCAGTAAGAATTGGTTTGGTGAAGGTTAACGCAACCATTCCTAGTCCCCTTCACCCTCTCTCCATATAGCATTCATAGTCTTTCTAAGTACACCCTCCCTTCCATTAGTCATGAAACACTTTTCCATTTTCTTAGTAAATAATTAGGTTCACATTCATTTACCTTTCAAACAAAGGTCCATCGAATCAATATTCACACATATAAAGTTTTCCATAGTCTTTTGGCCATTTATAGTTATATTTACAAACTAGGGGAAACAGGGTGTCATAATTCCCTCCCCCTTAAAGGAACATCGTCCTCGATGTTCTATCTATTAACATGTCTTGTATGTATAGAAGTGAACAAAAATGGGTATGTATGTCTCATGACATCCTCCATTTCCCATGTGTCCTCATCTGGGCCAAAGTGTTTCCACTGCACCTTGATCTGTGCAATGGTTCGGTTCCTAAGTGGGGTTTCCTTCCTGTCTAGTATGAACTAAGATTATGGCAGGAATTCTCCCCCTGGTTCCACCTGGATCACAGATCAGTCAATTATATGATTATAATCATGTACATATTTCTTTAGCAATGAAACATGGAAAACATTACGTGCTTTTACTGTGGGAGGAAGTGTTAGCCTATAGGCTATAGGTCCCACTCTATCTAGAACTTCAAAAGGTACACAATACCAGGGTGCCAACTTGGCACAAGCTTCCATCCTCAGGGAACTCTTCATGGGCCTAACTTTCAGATAAACGTGGTCTCCCATATTGACTTCTTTGGGAGTTCTCTTTCTGTCGGAATAACTTTTATGTCTATTTTGAGTGATTTTCAGATTTTTCTTTATCTAAGTCACTTGTTGTTCCATTTCTTTCAACATGTCGGGTCCAATCGTAATTCTGTTCACGAGATTACTCCAACTAACTAGAGTGTTTCATGACCTACCATAGAGGACTTCAAAAGGGCTCATCTTTAGTGATTCTTGGTAGCTGTTGTTGTAGGAAAATTCCACCAGTGGCAGGTAATCTTCCCACCTTTTAGGTTGATGCATTACATGCATCCTCAACATGTCTTCTAATATTTGGTTCACTCTTTTCGTATGTCCATCGGTTTGAGGATGATAGGCTGTGCTAAACAATAATTTGGTCTCCAGGCCAACCATCAAGGATTTCCAAAAGTTTGAAGTAAATTTTGTGTCTCTATCAGACATGATCTCCTAAGGCATGCCATGTAGTCTGAATATATCCTTCATGAATATGTTGGCAATATCTGTTGCCTTGCAAGTCGATTTGACGAGAATAAAATGAGCGGACTTGTTCAATTTATCCACAACTACCATGATGACGTCATTCTGCCTGGTCGATGTTGGTAATCCGGTGATGAAATCCATGGAGATGGTCTCCCATTTCCATTCCAGGATCGGTAGAGGTTGTAATAATCCTGCTGGGTGTGGGTGTTCTTCTTTAACTTGCTGGCATTCTAGGCATTTAGCTAAATACTCAACTATTGCTTTCTTCAATCTAGGCCAATAGAATTGTTTCCTAGTGGTTGTGACCATCTTATGATAGCACGGATGGTCGGTGGCTGGTCTCTTATGCAATTCGTCCATTATGAACCTCTTCAAGTCATCACAACTTGGAATATATATCCTATTTCAGTAATTCAACAGACCTCCATCTAGCAGCTGGTAGCCTTCATACTTTATCCCTGCAGGTTCTTTCTCTAGGTACGAGGTCATGATTTGGAAGAATGTGTTTGTTTCTTATGCATTCTTGACTCTTTCCCTGACATTCGTCTCGTAGGTTCTCACCGCTACTAGGTGAATTGTTTTCATACTTCTACTAATGGCATCGACCACCTTATTTTCCTTTCCTTTGATATGTTTGATTTTTAAATCAAACTCGCTAAGGAGGTCCACCCACCTAGCTTGTCTATCTATTGAGTTTTGGTTGGTCAAACAGGTGCCACAATCAACAATGGTTTGTCATAAGTACAAATTTCCTACCTAGGAGGTAATGCCTCCACATTTTCAAAGCATGCACTATGGCGGCCAACTCTAGATCACGGGTCACATAGTTGACTTCATGTTCATTCAATTTTTGATATTCATAACAAACTACGCTTCCTTCTTGCATAGGGACTCCTCCGAGTCCTTCCTTACAGGAATATGTGCAAATGAGGAAGTCATTATAGGGATTGGAGATATTCAGCATGGGCACATGGGTCAGAAGGTTTTTTAGTGACTGAAACCTTTCTTCACATTCTGGTGTCCAAATAAATTGAACCCCCTTCCTCTAGAGGGAAGTGATTGGACAACCAATCTTGGAAAACCCTCTTATAAACCTCCTATAGTATCTTGCTAAACCCATAAAGGATATGATATCTGAAACATCCTTTGGGGTAGGCCATTCCATGACGGATCTGATCTTGCTAGGGTCTACTACTACCCCTTCTTCATATATGACATGGCCCAAGTAATTTATTTTCTTCTAGAAAAAGTCACACTTGCTAAATTTGGCGTAGAGATAATGCTCTCTTAGCACTTGAAGTACAAGTCTAATATGTTCCTCATGTTCCTCTCTACTCTTGGAGTAGATTAAGATATTGTTAATAAAAACCAATAAAAACTTGTCTAGGAATTTGCTGAGTACATTGTTCATCAAGCACATAAAGGTGGCAGGGGCATTGGTTAGTCCAAATGGCACTACCAAAACTTCGTAGTGACCATATCTTGTCCTGAAGGTAGGTTTGTAGATGTCTTCATCCTTGATTCGGACTTGATGGTATCCAGACCTCAAGTCAATCTATGAGAAAATGGTAGCAGCCCCCAATTGATCAAACAAGTCATCGATTCTGGGTAAGGGGTATTTATTCTGTATGGTTACCTTATTGAGCTATCTATAATCTATGCACAGTCGGAATGTACCATCTTTCTTCTTCACAAACAGGACTGGTGCTCCCCATGGAGACACGCTAGGCCAGATGTAGCCTTTGTCCATTATTTCCTTTAGCTGTAGTTTGAGTTCAACTAGCTTGGGTGTACTCATCCTATAGGGGGTCCTAGATACTGGTACTGCTCCAGGTGTAGTTTATATTGAGAAGTCAATGTATCTTCTCAGAGGTAGACTCGGTATCTCTTCTGGAGACACATATCTATACTCTCTTAGTCTGGGGTGGTCTTCTAGTCTTGGTCTGTCATCCTCAATAGATTCCAACACCTGTATTGGATATAGAGGACATACCTTTCTCCAATACTTTTTCATTTAAAGGGTTGATATTCGTCTCACTGAGATAGGCTTCTAAATCCCTTGGAGGGTTATCTTTCTGCCTTCTTCATTTACACATTCTAAGGTTTTGTGGTAATAATCCAGCTTAGTTTTATATGGAACTAGCCAGTCCATACCAATCACTAGGTCATACGATCCTAGGGGAAGTATGTTAAGGTTAACTTGGGTGGGAAATCCATCCACAATGAATTGGCAAGCCGATACAACCTCTGCTATTTTTCTTTTGGTGCCAGTGGATAACTATACCAACCATGGCTTAGTATGTTTATGTGGCTGTAATTTACACTTATCAATAGCCTGAGGGGCCACATAACTCAAATTTGAACCAGGTTCAATTAAAATAGATACTAGATGGTTGGCGATCATACCTTCCATATCCACCACTGAAGCTTGGTGGTCAGTTTGTTTATTATCCACGACTGTATAAATTCGTGGCATACTCATGGCCATGTCATTAATGGTGGTAGCCTCTTGGACATTGTAAATTCTCCTACTGTTCTGTTGTCTGTGCGGACAGTCCCTCAGTAGATGTTCTTCTCCACAACCCCAACATTTCAAGGGTTATTTCTTTGGGTTATCAGTGTTTCCCGTGGTTGATCCAAAAGGTTTATAACAATATCTTACCTTTTGGATAGTGTCTTCTAGGGTCTTTGTCTCATCAAACTCAATTATGTTCTGATAGTCCTTAGGTAGCCCACTGATAAATCGTTGCACCCTTTCATTTTCCATTTTTATGTAGGGTACATACCTCAAGAACTCAAGGAATCTACTGACGTATTCCTTTATAGTGAGTTTCCCCAACTTGAGTTCATAGAACTCTTTATTCTTCTCGTCGAAATATTTTTCTGACAGATACTTCTTCCTGAAGTATTTATCAAACCGTTCCCAAGATAGGTCCTCTTCATGAATACATTTCACATTCTTAAGGTCTTCCCACCAAATGGAATCCTTTCCATTTAGGTTGAAAGTGGTGACTCGGGCCTTCAAGTTTTCAGAGAATTCATGGACTCTGAAATACTTTTTTAGTCCAAGCAGCCAAGCCTCCGCCTCCTCTCCTTTCTTAATCTCACCGTCGAAAGAGGGTGGTTTCGCCTTCCTGAATTCTTCGAGATTATGACTTTTGGAATTCTTTCATTTCTTCCGTTTTCTTTGAGAATGTGAATTGATTCTACTACTAGAAGATCCCTCTGAGTCGCCAGTTTCCTTTCCATAGTATTCATCCGACGCTTGTCCCCTGTCTCTAGGTTGGAACTTTCTCAAGATACTCCTCCCAGTGCGACCACTTAAAGGGCCACGTTTACGTATCTCAGGTCGAGTTCGACTCCTCTTTGTCTATCATCGGTCCACGTGATTGGTGTCAGGTCCATGCTACAGTTGTATTTGTATTTCGGATAAAATCTGCACCAAGACTGCATTAATTTCCATTTTCTTCTCTTTCTCTTTTATCAATCTTTCATTGTCGGCCTTTCAACTCGTAATTCGGCCATGAGACTCCTCACAGTCTCAGCCAGATCCGGAGGGGTCTGTATTGCCCTCCTCTCGTCAAACTCTTCATCTCTATTGTGGGATCCATCCCCCACTTCATGGCATGTCACCATTCTATATGATTGCATTTTCCCGTGGTTGATCGATCTCTTGAGTGCAGAAAAAACACTTGTTGTTAGATAACAATATATTAGTTCATAACCAACACATAATTCACATTTCTTAAATACGTACACACACAATAGTAAGTTGCCATTCTTTTCTATAATAAGGGCTTAACCAGACTTTTTAGGGAGGGAGTAAGGTAGAATATCGCCCTTTAAACCCCTTAATGTGGCCTTTACACAACTCGTCCATGAGCCTAAACATGTCAAGTGTTGTAACCATGCTTTGATACCAATTTGTTACACACCCTCCCCTTTGAAGGAGCTACAATAGTGTAAACCTTCTAAATTTCCGTTTTTGTTCTCTCACGCGAACAAGCACTAGGTGAAAGGCTCCTCCACGTGACCACTACCCATGATCACAAGCCTAAATAAAAGGCACTTCGTGACTTTTATCGTTGGGTATTCACATACGAGCCAACCTTGAGTCACCCGACTCTCGAAATCCCAAACTAAGAGCCTAGCCCAACGCTAGATCCATTCCTTAATCTCTATCCATGTGATCCCCCCGTCATGATTTGAGGCCCAACCCTCAAGCGCTTAGGGACTTCACGTATCGCTAAGGTGGAAATTAGTCCGTCTCCTTTCCTCAGAATCCTGAAATTCGAACTCCCAATGTCAAATCAATGGTCCACAATCTCCCTCGACCCAATGACTTAGATCAACTCTTTGCAAATCGGGACTTTGTGTTTCGCGCAGTTGGAGGTCCGCTCACCTCCCATCTCACGATCCCTAATATCTCCTTGGAAAATCAATGGTCCACTCCCTCCCTTTGATCGACGGTTGTGATCAAATCGTGAACTCAAACTTCGCGAGTTATCATGACTCCTATCTCTAACTTCCCGAGTTGTGAGTTAGCGAAATGTTGATCTCTCACCATGTGTCCCTTCTTGATAAATGACTAGGATTGTTGCGGCTCCCAGCTCCTTGGGTATTCGCCTCTGCTTCTTGAAAATCTTCCGAGGTCTGAATCCTCGAACTCCCGGATCTTCTACCACCTGTCCTCTAACGATGGACGGTTCCAATTAACTTTGAAACTTCGGGACTTCTCAAAAGTCCACTCTCCTGTGCACTTTCAAAGGTTTATACCTCGTTCACTTTCCTCTGGATCTCACGACTATGGTCCTTCGTGCATAGATCCGAAGAACGGGATTTGTTCTCTCCCTGTGGGCGAACTCCGAACTCATAGATACAATGGTCTGGGTGGGTCCTGAAGGATCCATAGATCAACATACCAAATTACTTCATGACTTTGGATTTCAGAGGTTTTGGTCGCACCAACCCATAATCTTCCCGATACGTGAACTCAGAACTCATATATCCGAGGGGCTAGAGGGGTTAACTCCCGCACTCTTTCCCATAACCAATGTCAATGACAGGCCTTGGCTCCTTCCAGATGGATCTCGTATGTCTGTCCTTCAGACAAGGAAAATATTTCCCTTTCGATATTTTCCTATCACTATTTCTCTGAGTTCTCACCCCGAATGGGTTAGGGATTTGGGTCTGGAAATTCACATGGAAAGGGGGCCAGGGAAAATTATTCTCTTGAGGCGGGTGGTTTCAGGTCTATATGATATTTCCTATCTCTACCATTTTATGAATTATGTCTGGGAAGCCATCCAGAGTGAAGTTGGGCATACATTTTATCACTGGGAAGTGTAAGTTCCCAAGGAGATGGAAGCATAACGCATAACATAGCCATTTCACACAAAGATGTTCATACATGCATATATATATATATATATATATATATGTGTGTGTGTGTGTGTAAAAGCCAAGAAATCGTTCATCATTCTAACTCAACAATTAAGGTGGAGAAAATACTTATCAGAATCAGACAATGTGAAGCGACTACTGGAAGGGATGCCCATTTCCACCCAACTGTAGGCTGAGTCACTCCAAATAGATTTACCACTAGTCACCCCCAAGCTAGACCACGATGCTCTGTAACATATCCTTTTCTTCTCGCTCAACCATAATAGGGACTGAGGTTACTCTCCTCTTCCCGGAGGATCCTAGCAATGGTTTACATGGTACCAAGCAAGGAGGACTAGCTCCGTTTATCATCTTGTATCATAACCTTCTCTGCCATTTTTGGTGTCTAGAACGCTTAGTTTTTCCATTGTTCCTTGAATCCTGGAGATTCACTTCCCATCTCTACACTCTTCGTAGACGTTTTCTCCCTTCCCCCCACCACACCTTCCCTTCTCGCCTCTTTTAGCAGGGTCTCATGTCACCCCAATTCCCAGTCAGCGATCAAGTCTGGAAGCCTTATGGATGAGTGCTTACAGACCGCATCCCTCATTAAATATTGAGGAGGTCTTCCCACCCACCAGCCTGACTGTAATTCATTTATGGTTCAGAGGACAATTTTGGTCCTGAGCAATTAAATATAGTAAGCACTGGTTTGGTGAAGGTTAACACAACCATTCCTGGTCCCCTTCATCCTCTCTTCGTAAGTACACCCCCCCTTCCATTAGTCATGCAACACTTGTCCATTTTCTTAGTAAATAATTAGGTTCACATTCTTTTACCTTTCAAACAAAGGTCTGTCGAATCAATATTCACACATATAAAGTTTTCCATAGTCTTTTGGCCATTTATAGTTATATTTACAAAATGGGGGAAACAGGGTGTCACATGATGGAATCAAGAACTAGATAATTGAACTGTCAAGTATATGAATCTCAAATGTGTGAAAATGAGCTAAAGTCAAGAACATAAGAGACAATCAAGACTCCAAGGATAAATATGAATCCAAGGTGACAATCCTTTAATCCAACCCTCTAGGATGAAAGTGTCGACTTAAATAGAGGGAATCCCACTAGAACCAAGAAGAAGGAGTCTCCTAGGGACTAGTACGAGGTGACAACCATAATGTGATTGATGGGAGATGACACCAAGGATCGATGGAAGGAAAAGAGAGGTGGACTGAAGGCTTCTCTTGTTCAGATCATAAATGAAGGGATAATTTGGCAGCAACTGAAGGCATCCGTAAAGAATGGTGAGTGGTTGGGCATAATTCTAGTCAAATGTATCAGTGGGACAACTGCATATGGGTAGCTAGGAAATATGTGATGGGTACAACTCATGGAGGGGTGACTCATATCAAATTATATGAACAAGGAAAAACATAGGGATGTTTCCAAGGGGTTAAATTAGTGTGTGAGTGATACAATGTCTCTCACCAATGTGTATGGAAACAAAGTGTCCAAGTGGAATCCTAGTGGAGGAAGCCACTCAACAAAGTGGGTAATCTTCCAGAGAGTGCCAATGGTTCTATCCAAGAAGATGGAAAAAAATTGGGGAATTCCTCCCAATAATGCTAATGAGGCTAGCTAGGACGAAATGACATAAGTGGAAATTCCTCCTAGTAAATGATAATGGGGTTGGGTGGGAGGAGATAACAAGGGATACTTTGTCCCAAAAATGTCATTGGGGATGGATGGGAGGAAATGTTTGAAACAGGGGAATTCCTCCTAGTAATGCCAATGGGGTTGGTTGGGAAGAAAATAATAAACACCAACTAATACTTCTAGTGAGTCTGGTTAGATAGGGAATATAACAAGAAAATACCACATAATAACACCAATGGATTTGGTTAGGAGGGAAGAGTCAAAGGAAAATTCCTCAATTAAAAATTCCCAATACACTGGATAGGAATTTGACAACAAATACCCCTTCGAAGAATTCTCATGAGACTAGTTTGGGGTATGAAAAAGAGGACTATGCCCCTTGGGAATACCGAAGAGGCTAATAAAGGGGGGTGAAAACAAGGGGAATCATCCTTAATAATTCCCGTGAGGCTAGCTAGGAATGAAAAATGATCTAAGGAATCCCTCTTGAGAATGCCTATAAGGTTGGTCAGGAGGTATCCAAACCAAGAGGTCCTCCTACGAATTCCAATTAGGATGGACAAGAGGGAGCCCAAGTAACATGAGAATGAGCAACGAGAACCCTCTTGAGAATGCCAATGAGGTTGGCTAGGAGGGATCCCAACAAAAGGGAAGAAACACCCCAAACTAATAATTCAAATGTGATTGGTTAGAAAGGGAGTATGACAATAACCTGACCTAATAATGCCAAAATCATGGTTAGGTGGGGGAATGAAAGGAAAACCCTTCCTAATAATTCCAATGGGGCTATATATGAAGGGATAAACCAAAATACAACCCCTATTAAGAATTCCAATAAGGATGGATAGGAGAGGATAAAAAAATTACAAACCCTCATATGAATGCCAATGGGGTGGATTACAAGGATTAAAGAAAGGAAATGCCTCCTACAAATGACAATGTGTTTGGATAGGAGGAAATAGGGAAGGATCCTTTCTTAGAATGATTATGAGGATGGTCCATAATGAATCCAAATATGATAAAAAAACCTCCTATTAATTCCAATGGGGCTGACTAGGAGGGGAAAGAAAGATTCCCCCAATTGAGGGGATAATTGGTATGAAAAACAAGCATGCCCCTAGATAGGGCGGAGACATGTGGGAGTGTAGGGGGTATGGATGTCAACATGATGAGAAGAAATGTATGAGGTTCAACTCTGAGATGGAGACTAAATGGACTCCCATCCTATAGGGGAATGAAATAGAATGAGAATCAAAATGAAAATGGGGTCACTATTCTAAGGTTCCCATGTGGGGAAGGATCTATCTCTTAGTAGATGGAAAATGAAAAATATGGAGGGATGATCCATATACCCAAGTGAGGGGGTACTACAGTCAATTTCCGAGAATGAAAATAAAATGAAATGAGAAGAAGGGAGAGAAGACTATGTTACATTCCAAGGAAATCAAGGCTTAATGGAGACCCACATCCATGAATAAAAGTGGTTATTCATGGGGAATTGTAATGTCCTTGATTTGAATCCTTTGTATTTTAATATATAGATTGGTGAGCCATGGTATCAATTGTAAATGTAATTGTACATATAGTTTGGTGTCGTTGGCACTAAGTTTTGGTGTCGCGCGCACTTGAGTAGTGCATGGACAATTTCTATCAATGATAGGTTGTGCACATTTCATAGTGTTGAATGCACCTAAGAAGTGCACATGGTTGCACATTAAATAAAGGGTGAAAATGTTTCACAATGTTGCACACACTTGGGTAAGTGCACGGGAATGACCCGAGAGTGCGCACCAAGTAGAGTTATATATATATATATATGTATGTATGTACCGAGGCCAAAGATCTTGTGTGATTAAGAGGCTGGTAAGCTAGGATGAAAATAGGCCATTGCACCTATCCATGTAAAGTGTAATCATACTCAAGTATTAATATAATATCACATTGATATGGACATAAATACTCAGAAGAAAAGTGATGGGGGGTTAACTCCACCGGAAAAGGGAAAATGGGGCGAGACTTAAGTCTTAGGGAATATTTTATAATATTTCCAAAAAAGTGTAAGTTATGGATAATTATTTTATCCTAAGTTCCCGAGGGTAGGGAACAAGTGACTGAGTGGATTAAGATAATTCTGAATGTGACAAGTGTCGATTTGAAGGAATGAAATATATATTGTTGGCCTTAGTGTATTTTGGGGGATTCATTCATTATTCAATCTCATGCGCAAAAGGGGTTCAAATCATTTGAGAGAGAATGGCTATTACCTTATCTGCACACAGAAGCTTGTAAGGGGTTTTTTTATTGTAATCATAGTTTTACTGTCAAAGAGGCGGGTTGTCAGGACTGTGAGTAGTCTCTTTGGCTGAGATATTTGTTGTTGAATAAGTAGGTTGTCAGGTCCGTGAACATACTCTTTAGGTGAGAGTTTTGCCGAGGATTTTTCCCTGGTGTATTGGGCATTAGTCA
Organism: Picea engelmannii; assembly: GCA_009831015.1. Classification (NCBI taxonomy): domain Eukaryota; kingdom Viridiplantae; phylum Streptophyta; class Pinopsida; order Pinales; family Pinaceae; genus Picea; species Picea engelmannii. Next base: position 1,404,989 of record ML787649.1, on the reverse strand, counting down.
CAGGGCTCAAAGACTTCCTTTCCGGCATGTTGGTAACCCTGGAAGGGAAGTGGGGAAGAAGAGGGACTATTCAATAGATAAGGGGCACACTTCCTTCGGTGTGACAGGTGGATGGGGAATGAGAGACTGGCTAGTTGTAGTGGTGAGAACCTTGGACTGAGCAATTATGTTGAGTATCAAAACTTATCCTGTCACTAGGAACCATTTTTACCTGGTGGAGTTAAGCCCTAGATCAAGGATGACACGTTGTTTAAATCTTATGACAAATAGATTTTATGTCTGGGAGGAATGTCTAAGTTATGTGCATAGTTGGTGGCTTTCATAAAAGATACGTGTATTTGTGTGTTTGTCTCATTTTCTGTGTGCATATTTATCTATGTTTGATATGGTTTAATTATTGTATAATGCCGCATATAAGTAATTTCTATTATTCTATCTAATGTTTCTTATACATGTAAGTATGGTGCTTATAGCTTGTATTTGGAGACATGCATGAGTATGACATATTTTGATCATATTTCCTATTAAGTTAACGCTATGATTTAGTCATGAGTCTCCGAGGAAGGGTTTGAATGGTCATGTGCACAAAAAAGTAGCCTGTGTGTAGAAGAGGCTGGAATTCATTTGTATGTGTAGGTAATTAGACCCCACACACAAGGAAAATCAGAATTGACATGTGATTTTAGGCTGGTTGCATGCACAATAGTGTTTTGTGATCATTATGCTTGTTTGTAATAGTTTTGAATTACTTCAGTTGAGTTTTAAGTTATGTAAAAAGAAGAAATCTAGTGTGGCGCGACTCAACTTGAGGATGAGCGCATTACTTCAAGTGATACTGCGTAGACTAGTGTTTTAGAGTAGAATCCGTGCAATGGATTTTGGAGTAGAATTATTTAGTAGTAAGATGGGTAATGTTACGATATGGTATCATAAGAATTTTGGTAGCATAAATGTTACAATGTGAAAAATTTGAGATTGTGTGACATGGCCCAACCTGGGTGGCTAGGGACGTTATAGTTCGGTATCAAAATAATGCTAGAGCATTTTTAGAGTAGCATGGCCTAGCCTAGGAGGATGGGGATGTTACAATGTGGTATTAGGGAATATTTTGGGAGAAGTGTGTGGTGTAGCCCAGTCGGGGAGGCTGGGGATGTTACAAGAATCCTTTTTCAATAGTAAACAAAAATAAAAACAAAATGGTGCTTAAGTGGTGTGGTTAGTTGAAGAAGGATTTGGTTGAAAAGTATGAGATTTTCCTCGTATGGGAAAAATGGTTTCCTGGTGAAGTATCAAAGAAAAAAATTATAAGAATGGTTTAGAAAAATTATTCCAATGGAACATATGGGGCATCAATCAAAATCGGGATGAGGGGATGAGGGGAAGGTCATAGAGTTACCTCTCTCACTAAGTCAATCATGGGAGCATAGTGGTAAGTGGAAATGATGCCCCATGTTATGGGTATATGTGTGCATGATTCCCCCTACCCCCTACAACCTACCATGGGAATGAGAAACATGGTTCACATATGCTACATCCAAATATGTGGATGAAATACTAGTGTAAAATGGTTCTACCGATGTTGATACCAATGATACAAGGGGTAAGATGGGAGTGCTCATATGTATTCTTTTATAGAAGGGGGTTTTCTCAGACATATTCTATCCCATGGAATGTGATAGATACGAAATTTTCATGTAATTATCATTGGTATGCACTTCATGGAGACCAATCTCAATGGTGGTTCGATAATTGGTCATAGATGTTGGATCTATATGATGATCAAAATCCAATTGGTGGAGGATGTGAAGGGAATTTTGATACTATGGTATACAAGGATAGTGATGAGAATAATGGTTAAAAGTGTCACACAAAGAACAAGGGTGATTGGTAGAGAAGGATTTAATATGCTTGGTCAAGGATTTAGGGAGGGAGTCTTCCACAGTGGGTATGGAGGAACCAAGTTATAAGTATTCAACATTTTAAAGTTCCTTAAGATTAGGTATCCTTGGAAAATTGAAGGTAGCATGGCTAGTGATATCGCATATGGCACATGGTGGTATGGGCCTAGACACTACAACAATCACAATGTTTGTTGGTGTGGAGGTGATCCGGATTATTTTCAGCACGAAATGAGAGCGGAGATATAATAAATAAATGTATAGAGATGTGTTAGATATCCAAAAATATAACAAAAATATATCAGATATGCAACCATAAACACAGAGATACAGTAATACACAATTTCTATTAATGAGCAAAATGTACAAAACTGTAGAAATACAAAGTGAAAGACTCACTAGAATGGTGACAGATTATCTCTAAGAAGAGATGTGATAGCTACTCACATTCTCCAGAAGATGAATTACAATGAGGCTCTAAAGGCCTTTTTAACATAAAGAAAATCCAAAACCCTAACCCCAAAATATGAAAAGCCAACAATTTTGTGGACCCCTTTTTGGGTAGTTTGGTGTATAAACTTCCCATGGGTGTAACTTTGGCATAGGATCTCCCTTAGGGGCGCACAATATCTTGTTGGAAATGTCTATCCAAGGGATACAAATTTTGATGTCAGAATTTAATTTGTCTACAATCTGATTGTGGCAAGCCCTAAAAATGTAGTTTAGGGCCTCAAAACGGCCCCAAAAGTTTGGGACTCGAAAACTAGGAACAAAACTCCCAAACTGAAACTGCCAAAATGAGTTAGTTGGAATAGGTGGATGGCCACTAATATCCACCTGGATCAATCCTCCCTCCTTAGGAAGGAATGGTATCCATTGCGTTGAGTTCCCCAGGGAGAGGGGAAAACGATTTCTGTAACTGAATCTTGGTGCGCTTCTTGCCTTGTTGGAGACATCGCGCTGCCTAGTTTGTGGAAGGTTGTCATGAACCTGTTGCTGGTGGGGTTGAATCTGTTCAACCAGTCGTGCTACATGAGATGTTTGTGTGCAAAATGAATATTTTTACTTTGTTTTATTCTTTTCTACTTGCTTCTGTTGGATAGAAGGTGCTTGGGCCAAGGCTGTAGTGGTTGCAGTGTCCTTTTGTTCACCTTTTGAACATATTGTGAAGATGTTGAATTTTGTAGTATGAGATACTACCTTGTGGCACTGTTTAGGTGGGAAAGTAGTCAGAATTAAATTTGGTATTCTATAGAGATGACCCCTCAGAGTAACAATGACACTACTGGGTCGAGACTCATAAATACCATGGTGCTTCCATACATATGGCTGGCCCAAGAGAACATCACACACATCCTACAGAGAAACATCACATAATACCTCATCCTTGAAAGGATGGATGCCGTATGAAAATCGACACTATTGGCTAACACAAATATCTCATCCCCGGCGAAGCCACCCAATGTTGTATGGTTGCGGGTGTGGTGTTGTTGACAATCCCAATTGTTTGACGAACTCTTCTGAGATGAGGTTATTCTGGCTTCTACTATCAACAATAAAATGCGTAGGGGTCCCTGTTATCACTGAAATTTCGTCCGCATGTGGCGACAAGAACTCCACATCATCAAAACAGGACTGGAGTCATTCATGGCACAAGATTAATGCCACAGCATTGCAAAAGGGTAAAAAACTATACAAATGACCAAAAATTTGAAGGGCACTTTACAGCATCTGGGTGCGCGCGCGTATGCGCGTAACATCAACATACAAAGCGCGCATATGTGCACAAGGCGCGGTTGTTGGGAGAAAAACCCGCGCGCCTGCTAAACGACGCATTTATTGAAATTGGTCGGCCTCCCAACCACTAATGGATCAGCTCCCAAGTTGATTTGACACCAAATCCGAGCTCAATCCTCATGGTGGGCTGGTCAAAGACCTAATTGAGCCCTAAATAGCCCCTTTTCACATTCAAAAGAGGTCACATAATAACCCAATGTTTGGCTATAAAAAGCCATGAATGACCACCATTTTCTCAAGGAATTCTTCATACTGTTATGCTGTTGAGATTGCTAAGGACCCATTCTTTGGCAATAAACATTACAAGCTGCATTTCATAGAGATATTCACCCCTCACTTGAGTGAATAAGCTTGGAGTTCTTTCACCCACATTTTCATCTTTTCATTGTAAAGGAGCAAAAGCTTTGAGGGCCTCAAGAGCCTTCCATTGGAGAAAGAAGGGACCCAAGTCCCCTTTCTTCTTTGTGCCTTTGGATTTCATCAATAAGATCAGCTTATACATTGGTGATATTGGTCCATTTTTATTTATTTTTCATTGTTTCATATGCTCTTAGTTTTAATTAGTTTTAGTTTGATTTTTGTTTATAACTCTGTTGTTCCTCTTTCTAACCCTTTCCTTTCACAACTGTCATGCCTAGCAGAGCCCAACTGGGCATGTAAGCACTCTTAATTTGCTCACCTAGTGACGAATTGGGTGCAAACAGATTGGCGACCATACTAGGGAGAAGGTATCAATTCCTCCCTCATTTGGGCTTTATTTGCTTTCCTTTTGATTTCATTAACTTGCAGGTT
>ML787649.1:1356830-1386822 GCA_009831015.1 Picea engelmannii | reverse complement strand
TAGTTTTAGTTTGATTTTTGTTTATAACTCTGTTGTTTCTCTTTCTAACCCTTTCCTTTCACAGCTGTCATGCCTAGCAGAGCCCAACTGGGCATGTAAGCACTCTTAATTTGCTCACCTAGTGACGAATTGGGTGCAAACAGTCCCCTTCACCCAAATTTGTGAATGAAAAAGGTGCTCCCCCTCTTAAGGATTTGTTGGGTGTTCTATTTGAATTGTTGTGGTCATGACAATAGTAGTGGGATCTGGGTCGATGATCTGTCTTCTATCATTATTTTCTGAATCAGATTCTGAATCAGGGTTTGGATCCTTGTATTTGATCTCTACCACTGATGACTGTTTTGAGAGATATTCATCAGTGTTGTGCGAGGGGATTTTGTGAAAATCACACCATTTTCACGTGTCCTTATTCGTCTTTCTGTGACCCTTATTTTCTTGTATATTGGACTGGTTTTCGGGAGGCTATTTGTTAGGGTTGTATTTATCATACTTTTGTTGTTGCAGATTTGCAGACCTAAAATCCCGCTTGTTCTGGTGCTTAAATTTATGCTTGATTTTAACAACATATTGATAAGAAATACCGAGTGATGATATTTCTAAAAAATCCATTTCAGTTTGGATGTATTTGTGTAGAGCACTGCGATATTTCACAACCAAATGTCACTTGGAGTCTTTGATACCTAGATTGGTGTGCAAGGTATGGAAGGTATTTTTGAACTCCGACACTGCTTGGACCCTCTCTTGCCGCAGTATGGTCCATCTCATGCACTGGTCCTCATAGTTTCCAACAGGGTAATATTGTTCCTTTACCGCATCCACAAAAGAATCACAAGTGGGATCGACCCCATATATTCTAGACTCCTCTGTGGAACTTTTCTCCTAGTAAGTTTCCCACCAATGTTTGACATGGGGGAGAGCCTTAAGGAGTGGAAAGGTGATATTTTCCCCGTCAGATAAATAATGCACCTCATGAACAAAAGGATACTGCAACCACTACAACCTCGACCCAAGCAAGCACAAAGATTTCTTCTACACACATACATCTCATGTATCCCGACTAGTTGAATAGATCTAACCCTTCTAGTAACAAGTTCGTGACAACGTTCCACAAACCAAGAAGCGCGACATCTCCAACAAGGGAAGCAACGCACCAAGATTCAGTTAAAACAATCATTTTCCCCTCTCCCCCGAGAACTCAAAGAAATGGAGACCATTTCTTCCTAAGGAGGGAGCATTGATCCAGGTGTATATCAGTGGCCACCCACCTATTCCAACTGGCTCATTTTGGAAGTTTCAGTTTGGCAGCTTTGTTCCTAGTTTTCGAGTCTCAAACTTTCAGGGTCGTTTTGAGGCCCTAAAAAACATTTTTAGGGCTCACCACAGTCAAACTAAAAATTCTAGTGATTCTTTCACTCTGTATTTCTATAGTTTTATACATTTCGCTCATTAATAGAAATTATGTATTATTGTATCTCTGTTTTTATGGTGCATCTATGATATATTTATGTTATATTGTTGGATATTCGATACATATATGTAAATTTATTTATTATATCCTCTCTCTCATTTCGTACTGAAAATAATCTAGATCAGTGGTATTAGAGCATGCTACTCTTGATCATTTTTCAGTGCATGTCCCTGACGAGGTATGAGTATAGAAAGTTGGGTCTCAAGCTTGTCTCTCTTGAGGAAAATCGATCTCGCACGCCTAAGAAACCCTCCATGGAGGAATAAAATAGAAATGACAGAGCAAATGATTCTATTAAACTGTTGCTTGAACAACCTCTCACGCAACAGAGGGATTAAATGATGGAGAATTTTTCCAACATCATTCAACACGTGTCGATAACAACACGCGTGAGCCCTAAAAATGTTTTTTAGGGCCTCAAAACGACCCTGAAAGTTTGAGACTCGAAAACTAGGAACAAAGCTGCCAAACTAAAACTTCCAAAATGAGCCAGTTGGAATAGGTGGGTGGCCACTGATATACACCTGGATCAATGCTCCCTCCTTAGGAAGAAATGGTCTCCATTTCCTTGAGTTCCCGGGGGAGAGGGGAAAATGATTGTTGTAATTGAATCTTGGTGCGTTGCTTCCCTTGTTGGAGATGTCGCGCTTCTTGGTTTGTGGAATGCTGTCACGAACTTGTTACTAGAAGGGTTAGATCTATTCAACTAGTCAGGATACATGAGATGTATGTGTGTAGAAGAAATCTTTGCGCTTGCTTGGGTCGAGGTTGTGGTCGAGGTTGTAGTGGTTGCAGTATCCTTTTGTTCATCTTTTGAACAGATTGTGAAGAAGCTGAATTTTGTAGTATGAGATACTACCTTGTGACATTGTTTAGGCAAGATAGTAGTCAGAATTACTTATGGTATTTTGTAAACATGACCCCTAAGAGTGAAAATGAAACTATGAGGTCGATAATCATAAATAGCATGGCGCTTCCACATATATGGTTGGCCCAAAAGAACGTCACTAACATATAGCAGGGAAATATCACATAATACCTCATCCTTGAAGGGTTTCATTCTGTATGAAAATCGACACTGCTCGCTGACACGAAGATCTCACCACTGGAGAAGCCACCTGATGTTTTATGGCTACGGGAGTGGTGTTGTCAAAAATCCTAACTGTTTGACGATATTTGTTGAGATGAGGTTCTTATGGATTTCTCTATCAACAATAAAATGTAGTGGGGTCCCCTTTACCCACATCTGTGAATGAAAAAGGCGCTCCCCCTCTTGAGACTCTATTGGTTCTTCTGGTTGAATTGTTGTGGTCACGAAAATAACAGTGGGATATGCATCGATGATCTATATTCTATCAGTATTTTTCAAATCAAAATCTGAATCAGTGTTTAGATCCTTGTCTTTGATATCAGAAACCAATGACTATTTTGAGCGACATTCATCGGTGTTGTGCCAGTGTCTTTTGGGTAAATCGCACCATTTTCCGGTGTCCTTCTTCATCTTTCTGTGACCATTCTTTTCCTGTGGCTTGGACTTGTTTTCTGGAGGTTGTTTCTTAGGGCCATCTTTATCATACTCTTGTTGTTGCGGATTTGCAGACCCAAAATACCGATCGTTCTAGTGATTAAATTTCTTCTCGATTTTAACAACATATCGATAAGTAGTACCAAGTGATGATATGTCCAGAAAATCCATTTTAGTTTGGATGTATCTGTGTATAGCTCCATAGTATTTCAGAACCAAATTTCACTCGGAGTCTTTGATACCCAGCTTGGTGCACAAGGTATGGAAGGTATTGGTGAACTCTGGCACTTCTTGGCCCCTCTCTTGCCACATTGTGGTTCATATCATGTACTGGTCCTCATAGTTTCCAATAGGATAATACTATTCCTTTACCACATCCACAAAAAAATCCCAAGTGGGCTCAGCCCCATATATTCCAAACTCCTCTATGGAACTTTTCTCCCAGTAAGTTTCCCACCAAGGTTTGACATGGGGGAGAGCCTTAAGGAGTGCGAAGCTGATCTTTTACCTATCAGAGAAATTATGAACAAAGAAATAAACTTCTAGCATATTTAACCATTTTTCTAGGGCATCCTCATCTATCTGTCCTTCAAATATGGGAATATCAAAAATAACTTGTACCTTGAAAGATGAGGTGCCTCCAAAGTGTCCGCTTGATAAAGACATGCTTGTTGTTATCGGTAGGTGTTGAAGGATGTGGGAAAAATTCTCCATCATTTCATCCCTCTGTCGCATGAGAGCTTGCTCAAGCAACAAATCAATAGAATCGTTTTCTCTGTCCTTTTTATTGTGTTCTGCCATGGAGGGTTTCTTGGGCATGTGAGAGAGATTGGCCTCAATCCTCCATAATTAGGAAGAAATGGTCTTCACTGTGTTGAGTTCATGGGGGAGAGGGGAAAATGATTGATGTAACTAAATCTTGGTGTGCTGCTTTCCATGGTGGATACATCGCACTGCTTGGTTTGTGGAAGGCTGTCACAAACCTATTCCTGGCGTGGTTGAATATGCTCAACCAGTCAGGATACATGGTGTTTCTGTGTGAAGAAGGAATACTTTTTCTTTGTTGTAGTCTTTTCGACCCACTTCTGTTGGATAGAAGGTGTTTGGGTCGAGGTTGTAGTGGTTACAACATCCTTTTGTTCACCTTTTGAACAAATTGTGAAGAAGATAAATTTTGTAGTATGAGATACTAACTTGCGGCACTGTTTAGGTGGGAAAGTAGTAGGAATTACCTCTAGTATTTTGTAGAGATGACCCCTTAGAGTGAAAATGACACTACGAGGTTGAGACTCATAAATAGCTTGGCGCTTCCACATATATGGCTGGCCCAAGAGAACATCACAGAAATCTAGTGGGGAAACACCACATAACACCTCATCCTTGAAGGGTTGGATGCCATATGACAATCGACACTGATGACTGACATGAATATCTCATCCTTGGCAAAGCCACCCAAGGGTGTGGTGTTTTCAACAATCCCAATTGTTTGATGACCTCTGCTGAGATGAGGTTCTTCTAGCTTCCACTATCAACGAATAAATGCAATGGGGTCCCCTTCACCCACATATGTGAATGAAAAAGGCGTTGCCCCTCTTCATGATATGTTGGTTCTTCTGGTTGAATTGTCACGTTTGTGACAATAGTAGTGGGATTTGCGTTGATGATCTATCTTTTATCAGTATTTTCTAAATCAGACTATGAATCAGGGTTCAACTCCTTTTCTTTGATCTCGGACACCAATGAATTTTTTGAGCGATATTCCTCGGTGTTGTGCAAGGGGATTTTGTGGAAATCGCCCATTTTTTGGTGTCCTTCTTCGTCTTTCCAAGATCCTTCTTCTCCTGTGGCCTGGACTAGTTTTCAAGAGGTTGTTTGTTAGGGCCATCTTTATCATACTTTTTTTTGTTGCAGATTTGAAAATGTAATATCCCAAGGCCGAGCCTGGTTGTAATTATGAATGTAACGTGGTTTGTAGGCTGGTGAGACAAGTAGTTATAAGTTGGTAGGCTTATGTGTTTATTAGGCTGGAGAGCCTAGATGTTAAAGGTCAAGAGCTTGTTTTGTGCATGTAAATATTCATATTATTAATATAAACAACATCGTTGTGTGTATACCTACCATGAAGAAAGAGTATGGGGGACTAAGCTCCACTAGGCTGGGTAAGGGAGGGGGGCTCAAATACTAGGAAAAGGTGCTAATCTTGAGGGTTTAACCCAAAGGAATATTATAATTCATTTCCTTAGATTACTAAAGTTTGGGGAAATAAACCCAGTTATCCTAAGTTCCGTTGGGAGGAGGAATGGGTTCGAAGTGGAGAGGAACGTGCTCCTGGAGAGCCAAGTGTCACCCAGGACGCATGCATATTTATGTGGGAATTTCCACCATTGTTGGGGATTCATGAACCATTCTGGCCATATTTCTGGAGGATTTCACTTTGAGCATTGGGACTAGGAGAGCCATCTGTTGCCCTAATTCACTCACACACTGAACAGGCATGCAATCGACCAATTCCGCCATTGTTGAACCCTTTACCTTCGTGAACCTCTGTAAATTGTTGAGTTGTCCCTTGCCTTACCCGAGTTTTCTACTGTGGTTACCTGGTTGACTTAAGAGATGGTTTGAATATGTAGGTTGTTAGGCCCGTGGGTAACTCTCCTAGGTGAGAGAGTGTGGATATAAGAAGCATGCTATCAAGCTTGTGAGAAACTCTCTCCAGGTGAGAGAGTGTGTTGAGGAAGTGAGTTCTCCTAGAGGGAGTCCAGTAGTAGCTACAAAGCTCTGAGAATTCCATCCAGCCTATTGTTGAAACCCAGGAAGGGAGGTGGAGAAGTCGTTGGGCTGTGTGACAGTGAAGGTGTACACTCTTGTGATGGGACAAACATGTGGGGAATGCAAGTCTATGAGTGGTGGACATAAGTGGCTCCTTAGAGGAGATCCTTCCTATTGTACTGTGCAACTTCCTGTTGTCCCTACCTAGCCTAGAAATTCCTTGCCCGATGGAGTTTAGTCCCAGCGCGGGGGTGACCCACTGTTGAGAGTGATGAGCAGCATGGTCTAAGGCTGGGAGGTTCGTGGAAGGTCTGTATGAAGTTGGTGTACTTCAATTAAAATATAAGTACCATTTCCAAGTTTGTTTACATGTTTTGTATTTATATATGCAGTTATATTTATGGGTTTTGTGTGTGATTACTGCATGTATGCTTTTACTATTATTTCTGCATTATGCTGTGTGATAGCAGAATGTAAATCATCTCTTAAATATTGGTATGTGTTCTTGTCACTTCCGCAAGAATATGTGTATGTACAAAATGATTATGTCTGGTTAAAATTGCATTATATATATATATATATATATATATATATATATATATATATATATATATATATATATATATATATATATNGTATGCTCGAGCATGTTAGTTTTCTAAGGTAGCATTGCTCGGCCTGTTGGTGGCTGGGGACGTCAGAAATTGGTATTAGAGCGAAAAGTATGTTTACAAGTGATGTTGTCAAACCTGTTGGTGGTTGGGGATGTCACAACAAACATGAAATATCGCTTGTTCTGGTGCTTAAATTTCTAAGAAGTACCAAGTGATGAGATGTCCGAAAAATCCATTTTAGCTTGGATGTATTTATGTAGAGCCCCGCAGTATTTCTGAACAAAATGTCACTGGGTGTATTTGATACCCAACTTGGTGTGAAAGTTATGTAAGTTATTGGTGAACTACGACACTATTTGGCCCCTTTGTTTCCCCAATGTGGTGCATCTCATGTATTGTTCCTCATAGTTTCCAACAAGGTAATACTGTTTCATTACTGCATCCACAAGAAAATCCCAAGTGGGCTCGACCCCATATATTCAAGAGTACTCTGTGGAAATTTTATCCTAGTCAGTTTCCCACCAATGTTTGACATGGGGGAGATCATTAAGGAGTGAAAAGGTGATCTTTTCACTATTGGAGAAATTATGAACAAAGAAATAACCTTCTAGAAAATTTAACCATTTTTCTAGGGAATCCACATCTATCTGTCCTTCAAATATGGGAATATCAATAATAACGTGTATCTTGAAAGGTGAGGTTCCTCCAAAGTGGTTTCTTGATGAATATGTGCCTGTTGTTATCAGTAGGCATTGAAGGATGTGGGAAAAAGTCTCCATATTTTCATCCCTTAATGGCATGAGAGCTTGCTCAAGCAATAAATTAATAGAATCATCTAGTTTGTCGTTGTTCTTTTCTTATGCCATGGAGGGTTTCTTGGGTGTGTGAGAGAGATTTTCCTCAAGAGAGAAAATCTAGAGACCCAACTTGCTATACTTAGACCTCATTGGGGACATGCACTGAAAAACAATCCAGAGTAGCATCCTCTGATATGACTGATCCAGATTATTTTCAGCATGAAATGAGAGTGGAGATATAATAAAGAAATGTACAGAGATGTATCAGATATCCAAAAATATAACATAAATATATCAGAGATGCAACCATAAACATAGAGATAGAGTAAAACACAATTTCTATTAATGAATGAAATGAACAAAACTGTAGAAATACAGAGTGAAAGACTTGCTAGAATGGTGGAAGCTTATCTCTAAGAAGAGATATAACGACTACTCACATTTGTCGGAAGATGAATTAAAATGAGGCTCTAAAGGACTTTTTAACATAAATAAAATCCAAAACCCTAGCCCTGGAAGATGGAAAACCAACAGTTTTGTGGACCTCGTTTTGGGTAGTTTGGTGTATCAACTTCCTAGGGGCATAACTTTTGGCATACGATCTCCGTTCTGGGTGCATAATATCTTGTTGGAAAGGTATATCCAAGGACTACATACATTTCTATTATAATATTAATTTATCTATAGTATAAATATGGCGATCCCTAAAAACACTAATTAGGTCCCCAAAACATCCCCGAAAGTTTGGGACTCAAAAACTAGGAACAATACTACCAAAATGAAACTGCCAAAATGAGCTAGTTGGAATAGGTGGGTGGCCACCAATATCCACCTAGATAAATCCTCCCTAATTAGGAAGAAATGGTCTCCATTGCTTTGAGCTCCTGGGAGAGAGGGGGAAACGATTGTTGTAACTAAATCTTGGTGTGTTGCTTTCCTTGATGGAGATGTAACACTGCTTAGTTTGTGGAAGGCTATCATGAACCTGTTGCTGGCGTGGTTGAATATATTCAACCAGTCGGGATACATGAGATGTTTGTATGCAGAAGGAATATTTGTGCTTTGTTGTAGTGTTTTCACTCCACTTCTATTGGATAGAAGGTGCTTGGGATGAGGTTGTAGTGGTTGAATTATCCTTTTGTTCACCTTTTGAACAAATTGTGAAGAAGATAAATTTTGTAGTATGAGATACTACCTTGTGACATTATTTAGGTGGGACAATACTCAGAATTAACTATGGTATTATGTAGAGATGACCCCACATTGTAAAAATGAAACTAAGAGGTCAAGACTCATAAATATCATGGTGCTTCCACATATATGGTTGGCCCAAGAGAACATCAAAGAAATCCAGTGAGGAAACATCACATAATACCTCATCCTTGAAGGGATGGATTCTGTATGAAAATTGACACTGCTGGATGACATGAAGATCTCATCCCTAGTGAAGCCACCCAATATTATATGGCTGTTGGTGTGGTGTTGTAAAAAATCCCAACTGTTTGACGACCTCTGCTGAGATGAGGTTCTTTTGGCTTTCTCTATCAACAACAAAATGCAGCGGAGTCCCCTTCACCTACATTTTTGAATGAAAAAGGTGCCCCCCCTCTTTAGTATCTGTTGGTTCTTCTATTTGAAATGTTGCGGTCGCAAAAATAGCAGTGGAATCTGCATCAATGATCTGTCTTCTATCAATATTTTTTGAATCAGATTCTGAATCAGGGTTCGTCTCCTTGTCTTTGATCTCGGTGACCAATGACTATTTTGAGCGACATTCATCGGTGTTTTTCTAGAGGATTTTGTGGAAATCAAACCATTTTCTACTATCCTTCCTCTTTCCGTGACCCTTCTTTTCCTGTCCCTTGGACTGGTTTTCAGGAGGCTGTTTGTTAGGGCCATATTTATCATACTTTTTTTGTTGCGGATTTGTAGACCAAAAATCCATCTTATTCTGGTGCTTAAATTTCTGCTCGATTTTAAGAGCATATCAATAAGCAGTACCGAGTGATGATATGTCTAGAAAATCCATTTCAGTTTGGTTGTATCTGTGTAGAGATCCGCGGTATTTCATAACCAAATGTTCTCGGAGTCTTTGATACCCATCTTGGTGCACAAGGAATGGAAGGTATTGGTTAACTTTGACACTTCTTGGCCCCTCTCTTTCCATAGTGTGGTCCATCTCATGTACTGGTCCTCATAGTTTCCAACAAAGTAATATCGTTCCTTTATCGCATCCACAAACAAAATCCCAAGTGGGCTCGACCCCATATATTCTAGAATCCTTTGTGGAAACTTTGTCCCATTATGTTTCCCACCAATGTTTGACATGGTGAGAGCCTTAAGGAGTTCAAAGGTGATCTTTTCCCTCTCGAAGAAATTACGAACAGAGAAATAACCTTCTAGCAGATTTAACCATTTTCCTAGGACATATGCATCTATTTTTCCTTCAAATATGGGAATATCAAAATTAACGTGTACCTTGAAAGGTGAGGTGCCTCCGAAGTGGTTGATTGATGATTATGCACATGTTGTTATCGACAGGCGTTGAAGGATGTGGGAAAAATTCTCCATCATTTCGTCATTCTGTCGCGTGAGAGATTGCTCAAGCAACATATGAAGAGAATCATCTTCTCTGTCATTTTTATTGTATTCCACCATGGAGGGTTTCTTGGGCGTGTGAGGGTGATTTTCCTCAAGAGAGACAAGCTTGAGACCCAAGTTTATATACTCAGACCTCGTCGAGGACATGCACTGAAAAATGATCAAGAGAAACCTGCTCTGATACCAAAGATTCAGATTATTTTTAACACAAAATGATAGCCAAGATGTAATAAATAAATGTACAAAGATGTATTGGATATACAAAAAAATAACATAAATATATAATAGATGCAACCATAAACACAGAGATACAATAACACATGATTTTTATTAATGAGTGAAATGTACAAAACTGTAGAAATACAGAGTGAAAGACTCGCTAGAATGGTGGCAACTTATCTCTGAGAATAGATGTGACGGCTACTCACATTTGTAAGAAGATGAATTACAATGAGACTCTAAAGGCCTTTTTAACATAAATAAAATCTAAAACCCGAACCCCGAAAGATGAAAATCCAACATTGTTTTGCACCCCGTTTTGAGTAGTTTGGTGTATGAACTTCCTAGGGGCATAACTTTGACATACGATCTTCGTTTTGGGCACACGATATCTCGTTGGAAAGGTATATCTGAGGACTATGCATGTTGCAATAAGAATCTAACTCGATATATATTATGACTATGGCGATCCCTAAAAGCGTTTTTTAGGGCCTCAAAACGGGCCTGAAATTTTGGGACTCGAAAACTAGGAACAAAACTTGCAAAATTAAATTGCCAAAATGAGCCAATTGGAGTAGGTGGGTGGACACCGATATCCACCTAGATCAATCCTCCCTCCTTAGGAAAAAATGGTATCCATTGCATTGAGTTGTTGGGGGATAGGGGAAAAAAATTGTGATAATTGAATCTTGATGTGCTGTTTTCCTTGTGAGAGACATCTCGCTGCTTGGTTTGTGGAAGGCTATCATGAACTTGTTTCTGGAGGGGTTGAATATGTTCAACCAGTCGGGCTACATGAGATATATGTGTGCATAAGGAATATTTTCACTTTGTTTTAGTCTTTTTGACCAACTTCTATTGGATATAAGGTGCTTGAGTCGAGGCTATAGTAGTTGTAGTATCCTTCTATTCACCTTTTGAACAGATTGTGAAGAAGCTGAATTTTTTCATATGAGATACTACCTTGTGGCACTATTTTGGTGGGACAATAGTCAGAATTAACATTGGTATTCTATAGATATCACCCCTCAGAGTAACAATGACACTATGGGGTCAAGACTCATAAATAACATGGTGATTTCACATATATGACTGACCCAAGAGAACATCACAGACATCTAGCGGGAAAACATCACATAATACCTCATCCTTGAAGGTATGGATGCAGTATGAGAATCAACACTATTGGCTGACATGAAGATCTCGTCCCCGACGAAGCCACCCAATGTTGTATGGTTGCGGGTATGGTGTTGTTGAAAATCCCAACTGTTTGATGACCTCTGCTAATATGAGTTTCTTTTTGCTTCTTCTATCAACAATAAAATGCAGTGGGGTCCCCTTCACCCACATATGTGAATGAAAAACATGCTCCCCCTCTTCACGATCTATTGGTTGTTCTGGTTGAATTTCCGTTGTCGTGACAATAGCAGTGGGATCCGCGTCGATGATCTAACTTCTATCATTATTTTCTGAATCGGATTCTGAATCACATTTTGGGTCCTTGTCTTCGATCTCGGACACCAATTATTTTTTTGAGCAACATTCATCAGTGTTTTGCAAGGGGATTTTTTGGAAATCGTACCATTTTTTGATGTCCTTCATCTTTCCATGACTGTTCTTTTCCTGTTGCTTGGAATGATTTTCGAGAGGTTGTTTGTTAAGGCCGTATTATCATACTTTTGTTGTTGCGGATTTGCAGACCCAAAATTTTTCTTGTTTCGGTGCTTAAATTTCTGCTCGATTTTAACAACATATCGATAAGCAGTACCGAGTGATGAGATGTCCAAAAAATTAATTTTAGTTTGGATGTATATTTATAAAACCCTGCAATATTTCAAAACCAAATTTCACTCAGAGTCTTTGATACCCATCTTGTTGTGCCAGGTATGGAAGGTACTGGTGAACTCCAACACTGCTTGGCCCCTCTATTTCCACAGTGTGGCCCATCTCATGTACTGGTCCTCATAGTTTCCAATAGGGTAATATTGTTCCTTTACCGCATGCAAAAAGAATTCCCAAGTGGGATCAACCCCATATATTCCAGAATCCTCTTTGGAACTTTTATCCCAATAAGTTTCCCACCAATGTTTGACATGGGGGAGAGCCTTAAGGAGTACAAAGGTGATATTTTCCCTTTCAGAGAAATTATGAACATAGAAATAACCTTCTAGTAGATTTAACCATTTTTCTAGGGAATCCACATCTATGTGTCCTTCAAAGATGAGAATATCAAATTAACTTGTACCTTGAATGGAGATGTGCCTCCAAAATATCCTCTTGATGAAGACGTGCCTGTTGTTATCGACAAGCATTGAAGGCTATGGGAACAATTCTCCATCATTTCGTCCCTTTGTCGCGTGAGAGCTTGCTCAAGCAATAGATGAATATAATTGTATGCACTGTCGTTTTTATTTTATTTCGACATGGAGGGTTTATTGGGCATGCAAGAGAGATTATCCTCAAGACAGACAAGCTCAAGACCCAACTTTCTATCCTCAAACCTCATCGGGGACATGCACTGAAAAACGATCAAGAGCATGCTTCTCTTATACCACTGATCCAGATTATTTTCGGCATGAAATGAGAGGGGAGATATAATAAATACATGTACAGAGACATATTGTATATCCAAAAGTATAACATAAATATATCAGAGATGCAACCATAAACACAGAGATATATTAATGCAAAATTTCTATTAATGAATGAAATGTACAAAACTGTAGAAATACAGAGTGAAAGACTCACTAGAATGGTGGTAGCTTATCTGTGAGAAGAGATGTGATGGATACTCACATTCGCCAGAAGATGAATTACAATGAGGCTCTAAAGTGATTTTTAACATAAATAAAATTCAAAACCCTAACCCCAGTAGATGAAAATCCAACAGTTTTGTGGACCTCGGTTTAGGTAGTTTGATGTATCAACTTCCTTGGGGCATAACTTTCACATACGATCTCTGTTTGGGGTGCACAATAGCTAGTTGGAAAGGTCTATCCTAGGAATACACATGTTGCCACCATACTCTAACTTCGTATATAATATGAAATATTTGAGCCCTAAAAACAATGTTTAGAGCCTCAAAACGGACCCGGAAGTTTGGGACTCAAAAACTAGGAACAAAACTGCCAAACTGAAACTACCAAAATGTGCTAGTTGGAATAGGTGGGTGGCCACTGATATCCACCTAGATCAATCCTCCTGACTTAGGAAGCAATGGTATCCATTGCATTGAGTTGTTGGGGGAGAGGGGAAAATGATTGTTGCAACTGAATCTTGGTCCGCTTCTTGCCTTGTTGGAGACGTCGCGATGTTTGGTTTGTGGAAGACTATCACAAACCTATTCTTGGCGGGGTTGAATATGTTCAACCGGTTGGGATACATGAGATGTCTATGTGAAAAAGGAATATTTTTTCTTTGATGTAGTCTTTTCCACCCGCTTCTGTTGGATGGAAGGTGCTTGGGCAGAGGTTGTAGCGGTTACAGTATCCTTCTGTTCACCTTTTGAACAGATTGTGAAGAATCTGAATTTTGTAGTATGAGATAATACCTTGCAACATTATTTAGGTGGGACAGTAGTCATAATTACCTATGGTATTCTGTAGAGATAACCCCTTAGATTAACAATGACACTACGGGATTGAGACTCATAAATAACATGGATCTTCCACATATATGGTGACATATATGGATCATTCTATATGCCCTTCGAGCTGGATCGACTGGTTCAGATTCTCTACTGGAATCCCCCTTCAAATCGATCCACAGGTTCTTTTTTGCGGTTCGCGATTTCGTGAGTTCACGAATTGAAACTCCGAGCCTCCTCCAATTCCGCGATACCCGAGAGCGCGAAATTATTATGGCTCCCCTTTCATCATTGCCCTCCCTGTGTGACCGCCAGCTAGGCTAAGCACTAGCGCCTTTCACCTCTCGTGCCTTCGCGAGTTCAAATGTTGATCCTTGCCCCTTTTCTTTCCCGAACCTATGAGTTTGCGAGATCCTCTGATCTCTGACACTTGTCCTCGTCGAATGGACGGCTTGGATTACTTCATGAATTCGCTTCTCGCGAAGTTGAAAAACTTCTCTTTCGGACCCCCCGATGTTCGAGTCCCTGAGACGGGTGATCTCGTGACATGTGTCCTCTTTCCGACGAACAACTTTGATCCCTTTTCTATCTTTGGACTTCGCCTTTCGCGAGTTCGTGAGCCTCCCTCTGAAGGTTTTGACCCTTCACCTCCTGAGACCCCGAAATGCGAAATATGTAAGTGATCTGACGACCCTGTTGGTCCAGATCCTACGTCTCTGTTCTCCCCTGAACTTAAATGAAAAAACACACTCGTCATAAACCTCCTCGCTCCTCTGCAAGATCTGACGGTCTTTAGAACCTCGTGAACTCCCCTCAGTGGATTCCGACTGCCGAAAGCTCCCTTGACGATTTCTGTGAAATGAACGCGGTGTTCATCCACAAAATTCCTCCTTCTTGCAACAACGTCGTTGTGCCTCCTTTTCAATGCTTCAAGGCACCAACCTTCTGTGATTTTCTGTGACAACTACGAAGATCCTATCCCTCCTAAAATTTCTCCAACTCTGATTCTTAAAGAAGACTCCCACACACACTCTTTGCGGTGAATCCTTCAATTACTTCAAAAAATTGAAGTCCTTCGACTCTGCGCACTCCCTGCAGCAGTAGTCTTTCAACAATTTCACTCATATTCGCAAACTCTGAGACTTTACTATGCCTACACACACCTTGCATGGCCCCTGTGCTCAACTTGCACTTTTGCGAGAATGAGAAGAACGTTAACCCTCCTGATCTTTCAGAGATAAACCTATGAACTCTTGTCAACGCACTCCTTGCGGACAACTTCACTGCACTCCTTGCAGGAACTCTTGCTCAGATAGAGAAACAATTGAAACTCATTCCTTACTCTCTCTCAGACTTCAAAAACAAATCATGAAATCATATACATAGCATATAAAGAAAATGTATAACAGAAAGTAAACATCCATGAGCATAACATTCAACATGCATACACAGAGAACAAATACGGCACCATGAATTTGAATAGAAACTCTTTATATTAATTCAAATCTCTGTACATGGGTGTTTTCAACTACATCTCTCTGCTCTCTTATAAATGCTCTATGCTCATAATGCTGCTTATTTTTTCACAATAATACAAGGTAGGGTGTCTATATCCCGTTTCCCTCTTCGCTCCTAAAATTGTCTAATCTAGGAATTCAATTCTATCTACTTACATTCATTAACTTAAATGCCTTCACCTAATATAGACGAGAGCGGGACGCTCAAGGTCTGTTTACAAATCAAGAAGTACGCCTCTCTTTAACAATCTCATTTAAGTCTGGCGTATCCGCTTCAAAAACATTCAAACAATTCATCATGTGCTCAAAATGCGTTGGTGTGTACCCCACGCTCGCTTGAAGTTGGTGATGCTCCTGCATCATACTCCCTCGCTTGAAAATTTTCATGGGCTCTTGTCCATGAGCTCTCGCACAATCTGTCCATGCTTCTAAATATCTTCTTCATTCTCCCATCTGGCATCTTCAACTGGATGTCCCTTCCACTTGACCAAGTATTCAAAGTATTCTTTTCTTCTGGTCCTCTAGCTAACTCTCTTGTCCAGTATGCTTTCCATCTGTGGCTTCTCTGTAATTGGCATCTGTTTAGCCCAATGAACCTCTGGTTGTTCATCACTTGTCCTTGCTTCCTCAGCTTGGTATGGGTACAAATCTGAGACATTGACTATCAGAGAAATTTCGATCCCATCGGGTAATTCAATCTCATAAGCATTTGCCCCAAATTTCTTCAAGACCTTACATGGTCTGATCTTCTTCATCTTTAGTTTGTTATATGTCCCCTTTGGGAACCTTTCCTTTCTTAGATGTGCCAGAATCAAATCACCAACCTCAAATTGAAGTTGTCTCCTATGTTGATCTGCTCTGCACTTATACTCTTGGCTCAAGTTCTGCAATCACTCCTTCACCTGGCTGTGAAGTTCCTTCATTGCTTCTACGAAATCTTCTGCACTAGCACTCCTAGTTGCATTCTGTTCTAGATATCTCAATTCAGAAACTCCCCTTGGCTGTATCCCATAAACAATTTGGAATGGAATTTTCCCTGTGCTTCTGTTTAGTGAGTCGTTATATGCAAATTCTGCCTGTGGCAGAATATTGTCCCACTAACTGTGGTGTTCTGTCACCAAGATCCTCAGCAAGTCTCCCAAACTTATGTTCACAACTTCTGTCTATCCATCCATCTGAGGATGATAAGATGAACTAAATGATAAGTTTGTTCTCGGATTTTTCCATAAGGTCCTCCAGAAGTGTCCCATGAACTTGGTGTCTCGATCCGAAACTATGCTCCTTGGTATGTCGTGAAGTCGAATGACTTCTTTGAAAAATAGATTCGCAATGTGAGTTGTGTCACTGGTTTTCTGACACGGTATGAAATGTTCCATTTTGGAAAATCTATCCACTACCACAAAGATTGAGTCAAACCCTCTTTGTGTTCTTGGCAACCCCAATATGAAGTCCATGCTTACCGCATCCCATGGCCTGTCAGGTATGTGTAATGGTTGATAAAAGCTTGCATTCTGCCTCTTTCCTTTTGAATGCTGACAAATTCTACATCTTTCCATGAATCTTTTGATGTCTGCTCTCATTCCTGGCCAAAAATATGACTCATTCAACTTTGCGAATGTCTTGTCATGACCGAAATGTCTGACCAATCCTCCACTATGTTTCTCCTTCAGCAAATTCTCCCTCATGGAGCATTTTGGAATACAAAGTTGATTACCCTTAAATAGTAATCCTTCCTGGATCATGTATTCTATCCATTGACTTCTGTCCCTGAGAATTGGATTCTCAGCTGCTTCATACGCCTCTTTAAAATCTAGATCATCTTTGTACATGCCCCTGAGATCATCAAAACCCAGTGTTTTGACTTTGAACTCCTGCAACAACAAACATTTCCTGCTCAAAGCATCAACAACTTTGTTAGCAGTTCCAGAAATATGCTTAATTACAAAAGTAAAGTTCTGCATGTATTCAACCCATTTAACATGTCTTTGATTCAACTTCTCCTATTGAGTCACAAATTGCAAAGCATGATTGTCACTGTATAAGACAAACTCCTTAGGAATCAAGTAGTGTCTCCACTTCTTCAATGCCTGGATAATAGCATAGAACTCCTTGTCATAAGTGGAGTATTTCACTTTCGCTTCATTCAGCTTCTCACTGAAGTATGCTATCGGCCTGTCTTCTTGGCTCAAGACTGCCCCTATTGCAAACCCACTTGCATCACATTTTACCTGAAATGTCTTTTGGAAATCAGGCAACACCAGGATTGGTTGTTCCGTGATTTTGCTTTTCAACAAATTAAAACTCTTTTCGGTTTATTCTATCCAGTGAAAAGATTTGTGTCTCTTCTTCAATGTGTCCATCATCGGTGTACTAATTCCACTAAAATTCCTGATGAACTTTCGATAGAAACTAGCCAATCCATGAAAACTTCTCACCTCAAATATACTCGTCGGTGATGGCCAATTCTTAATTACCTCCACCTTATCTGGGTCCATCCTCAACTTATCTACAGAAATAACAAAACCCAAATAAATGAGCTCTATCTTCATGAATGAGGATTTCTTCATGTTTATCAGCAACTTCTCTTGATGTAGCCTATGCATCACTGTAGCCAAATGTTTCAGATGCTCTGCCTCTGTTTTACTCAAAATCAGTGTGTCATCAAGATACACAATGACAAATTTTCCGATGAACTCCTTTAGGACTTCATTCATCAACCTCATGAAAGTACTCTGTGTGTTTGTTAAGCCAAATGGCATAACAAGCCATTCATACAACCCTTCATTAGTCTTGAAGGCTGTCTTCCATTCATCACCTTCCCTCATACGAATTTGGTGATATCCACTTTTAAATTCAATCTTTGAAATTTTTTTGGCCCCACTTAAGAAATCCATCAAATCATCCATCCTTGGCAATGGAAATTTGTACCTGATGGTTATTTTGTTGATTTCCCTCGAGTCAACACACATCCTCCAGCCTCCGTCTTTCTTCGGACTGAGTACTGTCGGAACAACACACGGACTCAAGCTTTCTCTAACCAAACCTTTGTTCATTAAATCCTGGACCTGTCTTTTGACTTATTCATTCTCCTATGGCGTTAATCTATACGCTGATTTGTTTGGTAAACTTTCTCTAGGTATGATATCAATATGATGACTCACACTTCTGATCGATGGCAATGAATGAAGTAGTTCATCCACTACTATGTCAGCAAACTCTTCTAACAGCTTCTAAACCTCTTCTGGTAAATCATCTACCCTTATACTAGTTAAAACAATCTTCGTCTTCCTGACCATAATGAATTGTGGTTCCTCCTTCTTCTTAACCTCTGTAAGAAGTTCCTTCCCACTCATGAGAAGTACAATGTTGCTTATTTCAGGTCTTATTTCTTTATCTTTGATCGACAACAACATGTGAGTTCTCCCATTCTTCTCTAGGGTGTATGTGTTCTTCCTCCCATCATGAACCACATTTATGTCATATTGCCACAGTCTACCCAACAATAGATGACAAATGTCCATGGGAATGACATCACAGAGTATTTCATCCTTATACCCTCCTATTTTAAAATCAACTAAACATTGTTTAGTGACATTTACCTGATGTCCTTTTTGTAACCACAAAACTTTGTATGGGCTCGGATGCTCAATCGTCTCCAGCTCCATATTTTTTACCATCTCTGTAGAAACGAGATTATCTGTGCTACCATTGTCCACAATGACCTTGCATACCCTATCTTTGGTCTTGCAAGAAGTCTAGAAAAGACTTTTTCTTTGCACTGGATTCTCCACCTCCTTCTTTGGCATTAAGAGAACTTTTCGCATCATCAGTGATCTTCCACCTTCAACATCTTCTGCCTAAACATTTTGCCTCTGTGCTTCGGCGATGTGAATTTCACCACCTTCTTTCTTTTTGTCTGGACACTCATAATATTTGTGTCCATTCTTTCCACATGTGAAGCATTTTACCACTCCACCTCTTCCTCTTCCTCTACCTCTGGTACGAGGAAAAATGTTTGCATCAGCATACTGACCTCTCTGTTCGGTATGCCGCTCTCTCTGTGAACTTCCACCTCTCTCAGTTTGAGTCTGAGGTTTCTTCCAATCTTCCTTGGGTTTCTGATTTCCATCCCGGGCAACTGATTTTCCTCTGGGATGACTTCTGCCTCGGCCTCCTTGACCCTTCTTTCGGCTCAGCTTATCTTCATCTTTTAGAGCCATCTGATAAGAATCTTCCACCATTCAGATGGTCATCATGCTCATCTCATCCTAAATGCCGTATCTCAGACCATTCATGTACCTGGAAACCTTTTCATCATCACTTCCGCGATGACCTGCCCTGATGTTCAGCTTGTAGAATTCTTCAGTGTACTCCTTCACTGTCATCAGATTTTGTCTCAAATTTTGCATTCTTCGAAACAGAGTAATCTGGTAATCCCTGGGAATGAATTTCACCTTCATCTTCACGATCATCCTATCCCAACTCTTGATCTTCTACTTGCCTTTGCAGCGTCTGTCAGCTTGTAGCTCATCCCACCACAATGTTTCATGTCCTCTAAGTCTCATAAAAACATGTTTGACCTTTTTGTCCTCCTCGACATCTTCATAGTCAAAATATGTGTCCAGAGCTCTAATCCAGTATAGAAGCTCCTCGGCGTCCAGGTTTCCCTCGTATACTGGAATATCCATTTTTTCCTTAGCACCCATTCTTACAATAGCCCTAATCAGGCGTTCGTTTGTTGCATCTTCTGCTGTGACTTCTTCTTCTTCATGTCCAGCTTCATCTTCACTTTTGGAATCACTAAGATCCCCAACACCAGTTGTACGCCTCTGTGTTGTCTCCATATCCTTGAGTCTGGTGCGTAGGTCACGCATTTCTCTTTCTATGGCTGGATCAAGCATCTACCTACCCCTTCTTCTTGGTATTTCCCTCTCCTTTGGTGGATCGGGTGTTTTCCCATCCCTTCTCGGCGACATGGTGAATCTTATTTTTCCCTGCTACAAAAAGCAAAGGAATCTTTGTGCTCTGATACCACTTGACGCAGACCCTATCAGCCCCTCGGGATCAAGATCCTCTCATAGAATCATTTTATATGCCCTTCGAGCCGGATCGACTCTTTCAAATTCTCTACTGGAATCCCCCTTCAAATCGATCCACAAGTTCTTTTTTCTGGTTCGCGATTTCGCGAGTTCGCGAGTTGAAACTCCAAGCCTCCTCCTCCAATTCCGCAATACCCAAGACCATGAAATGGTTATGTCTCCCCTTTCGTCAGTTCCCTCCTTGCGCAACCGCCGGCTAGGCTAAGAACTAGCACCTTTCGCCTCTTGCGCCTTCGTGAGTTCAAACATCGAGCCTTGCCCCTTTTGTTTCCCGAACCCTCGAGAGGTGAGATTTGACTTTCCTCCTCTCGTTCTCGCTTCTCATGAATTCGCGAGTCAAGGGCTCAAACCTTCATTCCCTTTTCTCCCGAGTCCCAGAGACGCAAGAGGCGAAAGGTGCTAGTGCTTAGCCTAGCCGGCGGTTGCGCAAGGAGGGCACTGATGAAAGGGGAGCCATAACCATTTTGCAGTCTTGGGTATCACGAACTTGGAGGAGGAGGCTTGGAGTTTCAATAGGGTATTGACTCCTCCAATTGTGTGATGCGTGTCTGCTGGTTAAATTCCCAGGTCCACTGTGCAGTTCTACCACGTGTCCCTCGTGCTGGCTCTCGGCACTTCGCGACTTCGCTTATCGCAACTCTGAGCACCCAAATTTTTGGGCTCTCACCTGGTGAACCTCCGAGTTTGTGAGATCCTCTGATCTTTGACACCTGTCCTCCTCCGATGGATAGATTGGATTACTTCGTGACTTCGCTTCTCATGAAGTTGAAAAACTTCTCTTTCGGACCCCCTGATGTCCGAGTCCTTGAGACGGGTGATCTCACAACACATGTCCTCTTTCCGGCGAACGACTCTAATCCCTTCACTATCTCTGGACTTTTCCTTTCGCGAGTTTGCAAGCCTCGCTCCGAAGGTTTTGACCCTTCACCTCCCGAGACCTCGAAATGCGAAATATGTAAGTGATCTGATGGCCCTATTGGTCCAGATCCTACGACTCTGTTCTCCCCTGAACTTAAATGAAAAAACACACTTTCCATAAACCTCCTCGCTCCTCTGCAAGATATGACAGTCCTCAGAACCTCTTGAACTCCCCTCAGTGGATTCCAACCACCCAAATCTCCCTTGACGATTTCTGTGAAATGAACGCGGTGTTCTTCCTCTAAATTCCTCCTTATTGCAACAACGTCGCTGCGCCTCCTTTTCAATGCTTCAAGGCACCAACCTTCTGTGATTTTCTGTGAAAACTGGGAAGATCCTATCCCTCCTGAACTTTCTCCAACTTTGAGTCTTAAAGAATACTCCCGCACGCACTCTTTGCGGTGAATCCTTCAGTTACTTCAAAAAATTGAAGTCCTTCGACTCTGCGCACTCCCTACAACAGTAATATTTCAACAATTTCACTCAGATTCACAAACTCTGAGACTTTACTCTGCCTACGCACACATTGCATGACCCCTGTGATCAAATTTCACTTATGTGAGAATGAGAACAACATTAACCCTGCTGAGCTTTCAGAGATAAACCTCTGAACTCTTGTCAATGCACTCCTTGTGGACAACTTCACTACACTCCTTGGAAGAACTCTTGCTCAGATAGAGAAACAATTGAAACTCATTCCTTACTCTCTCTCAGACTTCAAACACAAATCATGAAATCATATACACAGCATATAAAGAAAATGTATAACAGAAAGTAAACATCCATGAGCATAACATTCAACATGCATACACAGAGAACAAATACGACACCATGAATTTGAATCAAAACTCTTTCTATTAATTCAAATCTCTGTACATGGGTGTTTTCAACTAT
Source organism: Picea engelmannii (assembly GCA_009831015.1). Classification (NCBI taxonomy): domain Eukaryota; kingdom Viridiplantae; phylum Streptophyta; class Pinopsida; order Pinales; family Pinaceae; genus Picea; species Picea engelmannii. Next base: position 1,364,815 of record ML787649.1, on the reverse strand, counting down.
AGCTCTCTACTCTCTTCTAAATGATCTATGCTCATAATGTTTCTTATTTTTTCACAATAATACAAGGGAGGGTGTCTATATCCCGTTTCCCTCTTCGCTCCTAAAACTGTGTAATCTAGGAATTTAATTCTATCTACTTACATTCATTAACTTAAATGCCTTCACCTAATACAGATGAGAGCGGGACGCTCAAAATCTGTTTACAAATCAAGAAGTACGTCTCTCTTTAACAATCTCATTTAATTCTGGCGTATCTGCTTCAAAAACATTCAAACAATTCATCATGTGCTCAAAATGCGTTGGTGTGTAACCCACGCTCGCTTGACGTTGGCGATGCTCCTGCATCATATGGCTAGCCCAAGAGAACATCACATACATCCAGTGGTGCAACATCACATAATACCTCATCCTTGAAGGGTTAGATGCCGTATGGAAATATTCATTGCTGGCGTACACTAAGATCTTTCCCCTAGAGAAGCCACCTGATGTTGTATGGCTGTGGGTGTGGTGTTGTCGAAAATCCCAACTATTTGACGACCGTTGCTAAGATGAGGTTATTTTGGCTTCCGATTTCAACAATAAAATGCAGCGGGGTCCCCTTCAACCACATATCTAAATGAAAAATATTCTCCCCCTCTTCATAATCTATTGGTTCTTCTGGTTGAATTGTCACGGTCGCGATAATAACAGTGGGATCTGCATCGATGATTTATCTTTTATCAGTATTTTCTGAATCAGATTATGAATCAGGGTTCAACTCCTTGTCTTTGATCTTGGACACCAATGACTGTTTTGAGTGACCTTCATTGGTGTTGTGCCAGGGGATTTTGTGGAAATCGCACTATTTTTCAGTGTCCTTCTTCGTCTTTTTGTGACCTTTCTTTTCCTGTGGCTTGGAATATTTTTCAGAAGGATGTTTTCTAGGGCCGTATTTATCATAATTTGTTTTTTACATATTTGCAGACTTGAAATCCCACTTGTTTTGGTGCTTAAAATTTTTCTTGATTTTAACAACATATTGATAAGAAGTACTGAGTGATGAGATGTCCAAAAAATCCATTTCATTTTGGATTTATCTATGTAGAGCCTCACAATATTTCAGAACCAAATGTCACTCAAGTTATTTGATACCCAGGATGTTGCACAAGGTATGGAAGGTATTGGTGAAATCTGGCACTTCTTGGCCCCTATCTTGCCGCAGTGTGGTCCATCTCATGTACTGGTCCTCATAGTTTCCAACAAGGTAATATTGTTCCTTTACCACATCCACAAAAAAATCCCAAGTGGGTTTGACCCCATATATTCCAGAATCCTTTATGGAACTTTGTTTCGAGTAAGTTTCCCAACAATGTTTGACATGGGGGATAGCCTTAAGGAGTGAGAAGGTGATATTTTCCTTGTTAGAGAAATTATGAACAAATAAATAACCTTCTAGTAAATTTAACCATTTTTCTACGACATCCACATCTATCTGTCCTTCAAATATGGGAATATCAAAATTAACTTGTACCTTGAAATGTGAGGTGCCTGCAAAGTGGTTGCTTGATGAATACATGCCTATTGTTATTGACAGGCATAGAAGAATGTGGGAAAAATTCTCCATCATTTCATCCCTCTGTGACGTGAGAGCTTGCTCAAGCAACAGATGAAGATAATCATTTGCTCTGTCTTTTTTTTTTTCTTCCACCATGGAGGGTTTCTTTGACATGCAAGAGAGATTTTCCTCAATAGAGACAAGCTCGAGACCCAACTTTCTATACTGAAACCTCATTGGGGACATGCACCAAAAAACGATCAAGAGTAGCCTACTCTAATAAAATTGATTTGGATTATTTTCGACATGAAATGAGAGCGGAGATATAATAAATAAATGTACAGAGACGTATTGGATATACAAAAATATAATAGAAATATATCATATATGCAACCCTAAACACAGAGATACAATAATACACAATTTCTATCAGTGAACGAAATGTACAAAATTGTAGAAATACAAAGTGAAACAATTGCTAGAATAGTGGAAACTTATCTCTGAGAAGAGATGTGATGACCACTCACATTTTCAAGAAGATGAATTACAATGAGGCTCAAAATGCCTTTTTAACATAAAGAAAATACAAAACCCTAACCCCGGAATATGAAAAGCCAACAATTTTGTGGACCCCGTTTTGAGTAGTTTGTTTGGTGTATCAACTTCCCGGGGGCGTAAATTTGACATACGATCTTCATTTGGGGTGCACAATAGCTCGCTGGAAAGGTCTATCCGAGGAATACACATGTTTCCATCAGAATTTGACTTAGTAAATATCTTAATTGTTGTGAGCCCTAAAAACGTTGTTTAGGGCCTCAAAATGGCCCAGGAAATTTGAGACTCAAAAACTAGGAACAAAAATGCCAAACTGAAACTGCCAAAATGAGATAGTTTGAATAGGTAGGAGGCCACCGATATCCACAGGGATCAATCCTACCTCCTTAGGAAGAAATCGTCTCCATTGCATTGAGTTCCTGAGGGAGAGGGGAAAATGATTGTTGTAACTGAATCTTGGTGCCCTGCTTGCCTTGTTGTAGATGTCCCGTTGCTTGGTTTGTGGAAGGATTTCATGAACCTGTTGCTTGTGGGGTTGAATCTGTTCAAACAATCATGCTACATGAGATTTCTGTGTGCAAAAGGAATATTTTCACTTTGTTGTAGTCTTGTTGACCCACTTATTTTGGATAGAAGGTGCTTGGGTCGAGGCTATAGTGGTTGCAGTATCCTTCTGTTCACCTTTTGAACAGATTGTGAAGAAGCTAAATTTTGTAGTATAAGATACTACCATGCGACACTTTTTAGGTGGGACAATAGTCAGATTTACCTCTGGTATTCTATAGATATGACCCATCAACGTAACAATGACACTACGGGGTCGAGACTCATAAATATCACGATGCTTCTGTTATCACTCCAGGAAACTCTCCTAGGTTGTATATCAGAGATGCCTGGTAACTTAACCTTTTTATAAATATTTTCTCAATAATGGGTGTGGGTTTGGATCAATATGAATATCTTAATCACTGGATTATATCTTCAAGATAGTCTAGCTATATTCATGCAATACAAGGCCTTCAGGAGATATTATCAGATAGGTTTGTAAATCAAATGGATAAGAAAACCAATCGGTTAACTAGAACATACATAGGCAATATATATGATGGGTCAACAAACTAGCCAAAGATGCTTATGATTCTTGCTTAACAGTCAAAAGTAAGATGACAATCACCATGGGACCATTAAACATAGACAAAAGAATGATTTCAACTCATATGCTTAGACAAAGATGAGGGAGAGTCTGACAATAACAAATGAAATAAGCTTGTAGGCTTAATATAATAAAGAAAGTGTCTTTTTACAAGAACAATAGATTATAGCACTCAAAATCGAACCCCGTGTTCATCAAATGTTCTTGGCTTTATAGCCTTTTACAAACAGTTTCCAGATCCTAGATTACTGGATGGAATTTTGCTAGAAATAGAAAATCAGTAACTGGCCCAAGAAAGTAGATAAAGATCCTATAAACTAGATCAATTCAAATTATCGACTAATCTTTATGTTCTTCAAATCCTTGGCAGGTGTAGTGAGCCTTCCGAGGCTGTTGGATCTCATGTGATATGGGAGGAGTCGAACATGACACCTGTTAACAGTCAAATAGTATTATATCCTTGAAAATAGCTAACCGTTGTTTACCTTTCTATCTTGTAAAGAATCTCCAAAACCAAAACAAACTCTTGATAAAGATGTCATTAATTATCTTCCATCGATTGGAACCATTTCTGAGGCTTTTGAACAAGGAAAACCTTGACTTGTGTAAAAACATTAGCTTTCTGCCTTATCAATGCTTTCGGTAGCTAGAGTAGATAGAATTCGGGCCGATTAGCGACCGAAAGTTCTACTTTCGGTGGCTAATGAACAATAGATATGTTCTCCTAAGCCATCGAAACCTGAGATTATAAAAAATTTCAAAAATACGCTTGTGTTAGCTCAAAAACTCCTTAGGACGGATCTTTTTAGGATTCTGCATCCTGCTCAAACTTTGTAGGATTACTGGTTGCCTCTGGTTCATTGCACTGAATTTCCACCTCTGCAAGGGTTTCAAGAGAAGCATGTGTCTGAGCCTGGTGTTTTGAATACATGGATTTTTTCCTCAAAGCCCTGAACTTTTTCTTCAAACCCTTAGCTACTCTCCATAAGTTGTTGTAGTTTTTTACAATCTTGTCCTTCTTTTTCTTCTCCTTTATGCTTTCATGAGCTAATATTTCCAAAGCTGAGTAGCTTTCTGCAAAGTTTTTTGAGAGAGTTTCATACCTGGTTTTTATTACCCTTTCTATCACTTCTTGCTTGGCTAGCTTCTTCTTAAGTTTCTTGATTTCTTTTGATTTACTCTGCTTCACTTGTTTGTTAGATGAGGCATCTGCAATTTGTGGTTCTTGTTCTTCTTGAGGTGTAGGTGATGGAAGGTTCTCATAACTTTCTATGTATATATCCACAAAAACATAATTTTCACGCCCTGTGGTAACTGAATCCTCATGCCCTGTTTCAATTTGGTGCTCTTCATCCTCTGAGTCTGTGTAAGGAAGATTAAGAATGTTTTTCTTCACTGGGGATTCTTTGGCCTTTTCTTCTTCACTGTTGAAATTTAATTTCTTATTAGTTTTGCCAAGCTTAGAGGAAGGAGAGGGTTGATTGACTGGGGCTGGAGAGATAGCTCTCCTCCTCCTCTTTCCACTTTTGGGAGTGGAAGACTTCTTGGAATGAAGACTCTTTTTGCCCTCTGGCTGAAACTCAGTCTGGAAATCATTCCAGAATAAGATGTAATTCCACTCTTTACCTCTTCTTTGCAACAACTCACAAACCAAAAGTTTGAGTAGACTATGGTGGGATAATCTACCTACAACTTGATTAGGTTTGGCCTTGACCTGATGAACCATCTTGGATAAGCTTCAGTGGAGGAAATAGGGCAGATTGAGCGGGTTTCTACCAGTCAAATGGTTTATATGTTTAAAATGGTAAATCATCACCCTGTTGTATCGCCCTTCACAAGTTATATAAACCATTATGGCTTTTAATAACTGTTGCCATTTCTCTTCAAGGAAAGATATATGAATATCTTTCATCCATATGAAACCCCCGTGTTCTGTTTTTAAATAAGTCCTAAATTCAACATTCTTAATAACAGTAGTTTTAAACCATTTCTCTCCAATTGTGGGAAGCTCTGTCACATCGGCTGTGAGAGCTTCATCTATCTCAAATTCATCCCAACTGATGACTTCTTTCTTTCCATCGAAATTCAGGGCAAAGGCCTTTGCCACCTGTGGATGAGAACTCTGTAATTTTTTGCAAAAAATGTAACACCCTGCATCCTTGAACATTTGACATACCTCCAGGTGTGCTTCCAGGTAACCGATGTCATTGAGCTCCTTCCTCAAGGTTGACATTCCTTTGTTCATTTTCCACAATGTTTTCTCACACTTGTGATCGAAGGAGTATATTTCGGGGGAGAGTTACACCACGTAGAATTAGCGAAAATCGGCTCGGTTGTGATAGAAATGAGGTAACTGGGGTGAGATTTAGAATGTGGCACTGATTACAATGGGTGCGATGGAATGGTTGATGATTTGCAGTAGCCATGGCTGATAACTGAAATAAATGGAGGGTACGTAAGCACATGGATTAATGATATAACGATCTGGAAATATTTGCTTATATCACAGAGGGATTAACTTCCGGTCGTGAACGGTTCTTTCTCTAGTCTTTTTGGTGGCTTGTGCAATCATAGAAATGTCGAACCCATCGGTTGAAACATGTGATAGGATGTGCTGGGTCTTTCCCTGTTTCAGTGATTTCAGAGGCTAAAATGGCCCTGGATTCCTTTCTTTAAGCTTTCGGAAGATAAGGCTTTCAGTGGCCTGGGATTTGAATTAGATCAAATAAAAACTAAACAAACTTTTATTTAAACTTTATTACATGCGTAAAAAATTGAGAAATGAACTTTTAAAAATTTAAAAATAACCTTTTTAAAAGACTTCCTATCACCTAAAATGAAAAATCTCAATTGATTTATTTGAGGAGATAACACTGGCTCCTATTGGGGGTAAAATCCTCCCTATGAGGTTTCAAGAACCACAGAATCAATGTATTTCCTAAAAAACGATAATCCAAACCTATCTACTAGTGTTTCCATTGGGCATGGAGTTATTCTGTAAAAACAAAAGCTGAAAAATAAAAATTACAATGACAAGGCTTCAAAGCCTTAGATTAAATAGAGTTTTAGAAAATGCCCATTGACTAGGCCACCAAACATTTCTTCACCTTCCAGATTTTGCAGAATGAAGGTGTTGTTGTGTTGTACCTGAGTTATCATGAAAGGACCGGTCCAAAAAGAGTTGAACTTGTCGTGCTTGCCTTTATCTTATCTGAGGGCGTCCCATTTTAGAACCTAGTCACCAACCTAAAAATCATCCACCTTTGAATTTCTGTCAAAAGTGTCCTTGATCCTCTTTTGATGAGCCTCTGATTTATCCACCAGTTGTTCTCTGACCTGCTGCAATTCTACCAAGTCAAGAATTCTTCTTATCATATCATTTGATTCAGTTTGTTCCTCCTGAAAAAATTTAGCCACTGGTAAAACTAGCTGAATAGGGAAAATAACATCAGTGCCATAAACCAGTTTGAAGGGAGAAGTTCCTATGGATTTCTTGTTTGTTACTCTGTCTGCCCAAAGAGCAAATTTTAGTTTAGAATCCCAACTCTTTTGATTCTCTTCCAACATATTTCCAATGATTCTGATTAGACTCTTATTGGACGACTCGACAAGGCCATTAACTTGAGGGTAGTAGGGAGTAGAGTGTACCAATTCAATGTCCATTGACTTACACATTTCAACCAATGCATTGGCTTTGAAAGTTGCTGCATTATCTGTCACTAGCCTTTTTGGGTAACCGAATCTACTCAAGATGTTGTCATAGATAAATTTCATGATGACCTGATGAGTAGCCTTTCTAGTGGGGATTGCCTCTATTCATTTTGTAAAATAGTTAGTGGCTACCAAGATCCATTTATGCTGACCACTAGATGAAGGATTAATATTGCCTATAAAATCTAAACCCCACTGCTGAAAAGGACCATTCACTACAATAGGTCTCAGGGGAAGAGATTTTAGTTGTTGTTTTCCTGTGAATCTTTGACATTTATCACAAGATTTCACAAAGGCGCACACATCTGAAAAAAGAAAAGGACAATAATACCCAACCCTTAAAATCTTATGAGATGTGGTCTTCCAGTAATGATGGCCTCCACAAATACTTGAATGAAAATGATGTATGACTTCAATTGACTCTTCTTTGTCTAAACATCTTAGTAGTAAACCGACAGGATCTTTCCAATACAAAAGATTGCTATAAATGCAAAATTTAATTTCTTTGAGCTTAAGGGATCGGGCTTGAGTCATGCTAAGTTCAGGAGGAACTTCCAACTTCTTTAAAAAATGAATAATACCTGAATACCACTCACATGAAAACAAATTCTCGGCCACCTTCTTGTTGTTATTTTGTCCTTTCGCTGCTACCTTTGTCTGTAAACTTGCTGAACTTTCCCCAATGAAATTTATGTCCAAAAGATAACAATTCTCTTTCGTCAAAAGATTGGCAAGGCCTTGGCCTTTTACCATCTTAGCAGGCTTCACTTCTATGTCGAACTCGATTAGCTTTGTGATCCATTTAGCTCTCTTTCCATCAATATCAGGCTGAGTCAAGACATCCTTCACAGAGGCTGAAGGAACATAGGTGACAACCTTTGCATGGAGGATATAAATTCTGAAATCTTTTAACGACTTAATGAGAGCATAAGCTTGTTTTTCTATAGGATCATACCTTAGTTCAACATCTCTGAGTGTTTTTCTAAAAAAGGCCACCGGGTGATCAAGACTTTCAGCATCTTTTTGTAACAA
>ML787649.1:1302428-1339966 GCA_009831015.1 Picea engelmannii | reverse complement strand
AAAACTATATAAAATCCTTAGAAATTTGAATATTTTTACAAAAATATCGCCAAACATTTATAGTTGGCATATGAAGGATTAGTAAGATTCGCCAAGGTTTCTACATTTTAAAATAAATTTCCATCCTTAAAATCATCCCTACTCTTCTTTGCAACAACTCACAAACCAAAAGTTTGATTAGACTATGGTGGGATAATCTACCTGCAACTTGATTAGGTTTGGCCTTGACTTTACGAGCCATCTTGGATAAGCTTCGGTGGAGGAAATAGGGCAGATTGAGTGGGTTTCTACCAGTCAAATGGTTTATAAGTTTAAAATGGTAAATCATCACCATGTTGTATCACCCTTCACAAGTTATATAAACCCTTATGGCTTTTAATAACTGTTTCCATTTCTCTTCAAGGAAAGATATAGGAATATCTTTCTTCCATATCAAACCCCTTTGTTCTGGTTTTAAATAAGTCTCGAATTCAACATTATTAATAACATTAGTTTTAAACCATTTCTCTCCAGTCGTGGGAAGCTCTGTCACTTCAGTTATGAGGGATTCATCTATCTCGAATTCATCTCGGACGATGATTGCTTTCTTTCCATCGAAATTGAGGGAAAAGGCCTCTGCCACATGTTGATGAGAACTCTATAATTTTTTACAAAAATTGTAACACCCTACATCCTTGAACATTTGACATACCTCCGGGTGTGCTTCAAGGTAACTAATTTCATTGAGCTCCTTCCTCAGGGTTGATGTTCCTTTCTTCATTTGCCACAATGTTTTCACACATCTGTGATCAAAGGAGCAGATTTCGGGGGAGAGTTACACCGCGTGGAGTTAGCAAAAATCGGCTCGGCTGTGATAGAAATGAGGTAACTGGGGTGAGATTTAGAACGTGGCACTGATTACAATGGCTGCGGTGAAACGGTTGATGATTTGCAGTAGTCATGGTGAATAACTAAAATAAATGGAGGGTACATAAGCACATGGCTTAATGATATAACGATCTGGAAAGATTTGCTTATATCACAGAGGGATCATCTTTCGGTCATGAACGGTTCTTTCTCCAGTCTTTTCGGCAGCTTGTGCAATCATAGAAACGTTGAACCTGTCGGTTGAAACATGTGATAGGATGTGATGGGTCTATCCTCGGTTCAGTGATTTCGGTGGCTAAAATGGCCCTGGATTCCTTTATTTAAGCTTCCGGAAGCTAAGGCTTTCGGTGGCTAATGAACAATCAAAATGTTTTCCTAAGCCACCGAAACCTGAGATTTGAATTAGATCAAATAAAAAATAAACAAACTTTTATTTAAACTTTATTACATGCGTAAAGCTTTGAGAAATGAACTTTTAAAAATTTAAAAAGTACCTTTTTAAAAGACTTCCTATCACCTAAAATGCAAAATCTCAATTGATTTATTTGAGGAGATAACAACTTCCACATATATGGATGGTCAAAAAAAACATCACAGACATCCAGCGTACCTCATCCTTGAAGCGTTGGATGCCATATGACAATCAACATTCCTGAATGACATAAATCTCTCGTCCCTGGTAGGCCACCCGATGTTGTATGGCTATGAGTCTGGTGTTGTTGACAATCCCAACTGTTTGATGACCTCTTCTTAGACAAGGTTCTTCTGGCTTCCTCTATCAACAATAAACTGCAGTGGGGTCCCCTTCACCCACATCTATGAATGAAAAATGTGCTCCTCCTCTTCAGGATCTGTTGGTTCTTCTAGTTGAATTGTTGCAGTCACGATAATAGAAGTGGGATCTACGTCGATGATATGTATTCTATGGGTATTTTCTGAATCAGATTCTGAATAAGGGTTCTAATCCTTGTCTTTGATATTGGCCACCAATGAATCTTTTGAGCGACATTCATCAGTGTTGTGCCAGGGTATTTTGTGGAAAATGCACCATTTTCCGATGTCCTTTGTCTTTCCGTGACCCTTCTTTTCGTGTGGCTTGGACTTGTTTTCAGGAGGCTGTTTGTGAGGGTCGTCTTTATCATACTTTTGGTGTTGTGGATTTGTAGACCTGAAATCCCTCTTGTTCTGGTGCTTAAATTTCTACTCGATTTTAACAACATATTGATAAGAAGTACCAAGTGATTGGATTTCCAGAAAATCCATTTCAGTTTGGATGTATCTGTGTAGATCCCCATAGTATTTCAGAACCAAATTTCACTCGAAGTCTTTGATACCTAACTTTTTTCACAAGGTATGCAAGGTATTGGTGAAATATGACACTGCTTTGCCCCTCTCTTGTCGCAGTGTGGTCCATCTCATGTACTCATCCTCATAGTTGTCAACAGGGTAATACTGTTCCTTTAACGCATCCACAAAAAATTCCCAAGTGGGATCGACGCCATATATTCTAGATACCTCTGTGGAAATTTTCTCCCAGTAAGTTTCCCACCAATGTTTGACATGGGGGAGAGCCTTAAGGAGTGAAAAGGTGACCTTTTACCTATCGAAGAAATTATGAACAGAGAAATAACCTTCTAGCAGATTTAACCATTTTTCTAGGGCATATGCATCTATCTGTCCTTCAAATATGGGAATATAAAAATTAACCTGTACCTTTAAAGCAGAGGTGCATCCAAATAGGTTGCTCGATGAAGATGCGCTTGTTTTTATCGACATGAATTGAAGGATGTGGGAAAAATTCTCCATCATTTCATCCCTCTATTGCGTGAGAGATTTCTCAAGCAACAAATTAATAGAATTGTATACTTTGTTTTTTTTATTTCCTTCCACCATGGAGGGTTTCTTGGGGGTGCAAGAGTGATTGTTTTCAAGAGAGTCAATATCTAGAGCCAACTTTGTATACTCATACCTTGTCGGGGACATGCGCTGAAAAATGATCAAGAGAAACCTGCTCTGATACCACTGATCCAGATTATTTTTGGCACCAAATGAGAGAGGAGATATAACAAAAAAATGTACAAAGATGTGTTTGATATCCAACAATAGAAAAAAATATATATCAGAGATGTAACCATAAACACAAAGATACAGTAATACATAATTTCTATTAATGAGCGAAATGTACAAAGTTGTATAAATACAGAGTGAAAGACTCACTAGAATGGTGGTAGGTTATCTCTGAGAAGAGATGTGATGGCTACTCACATTCTCCAGAAGATGAATTACAATGAGGTTCTAAAGGAATTTTTAACATAAATAAAATCCAAAACCCTAACCCCGGAAGATGAAAATCCAACAGTTTTGTGGACCCCGTTTTGGGTAGTTTTGTGTATCAACTTCCCAGGGGCGTAACTTTGGCATACGATTTATGTTTGGGGCGCACTATAACTAGTTGGAAAAGTCTATAAGAGGACTACACATTTTGTCATTAGACTTTGAGTACATTAATAGTTTGACTGAGGGGTACCCTAAAAATGTTGTTTAGGGCCTCAAAACAACCATGAAAGTTTGGAACTCGAAAACTAGGAACAAAACTTCCAAACTGAAACTGCCAAAATGAGCCAGCTAGAATAGGTTAGTGGGCATCGATATCCACCTAGTTCAGGAGGGGCTGGTTCTTCCCTTTCTTTATAGGAACTCGATTGGTACCTTGTATTTGGTTGGTGTCAAGCTTTTTTCCCTTATTATTGTTGAGGATTGGGTTCTAGGTTTGATGTGGCCTTTGGTTTTGGTTATTTTTCTTCCCTTTCCTTTTGATTTTCTTCATTTTCTAGTTTGTAGGAAGTGAATCATTTTGTTGTGCTTATATTTTTCCTAGTTGTGGAGGAGGTGTGGGAGTAATAACATGGGTAATAAGGGTTGATGGTATCCCCACAAGAGGTATTTCCACATGTGTGACCATAACCATGATGATGAGGATGGACATGTGGTGCATGATAGGAGGCACTCATGCTCATCTGAGATGAAGCATGGGAATGGTCTTAGGGTGGGGTCAGGTATCCATAAGGAGTGGGTGATCCACTGTAAGGAGAGGAATATCCACTAGGTCTAGGTGGTGGTGGTGGTGGACATGCTAGAGATATAGAGCCGATGAGTCCATCAACTACATGGGAGATCCCTGGAGTGTTTGAGTCACTTGATTGGGAATGAGGGGAATCAAGGAGAATGGTGTAAAGATACCTACATTGAGTGCATATCAATTCACACCATTGGGCCTTTCATATGGACTCTTCCTCACTCTGAGGCAATGTCATGGTGACATCTTTGTTGATGGGAGGAAGGAGGGACTTCGGGAAGAAATCCTTCAATAATATGTCATCGAGCTTGGATTTGCACAAGACATGCCATCTATGCCACTCATGGATGTGGTTGAATATATGAGTGGAAATGGTCTAGAGACATGTGGTAAGGATATCAATCCCTAGGTCATGCTGAACATGTAAATAGAAAAAGGTGAGAAACACCTTCGTAATGGAATCAAAAGTACAATCAGAGTTCCCTAGTTTGTCAATGTAGCACTTTTCAACAACATCCATCAAGGTTATTTGGTAAAGGAAAATTCTAATGGATTCCTCTGTGATGGATTTCAAAGAACAACAAAATTAGAAGGACATCACGTGGTTGGAGGGGCCGTCTCCTGAATTTCCCTCAAACTTAGGGATTTCAAAGGATAACTTTTTAGGCATAGGATACCATTTGGGATCATGATGAATGAGATCATCGATAAACTAGTTAAGGTCAGGGATACTCAATACAACCACAAAATGCAAGGATGTTAGGGTAGTTTGGGACATGGGGGAAATAGGAGGATGTGGTCCAGGTGAATGAAGTAAAGGGAGAGAAATGGATACACCAATACCTCACAATGAGGATGGGGTTTCAGACTGTGAGGAGATAGAACTGGAGTATGGGTTGGGGTGGGGGACCCTGCTTCATTTAATGGAGACTAGAGAACACCTTAAAGGGAACTCAGGTCGAAGGCCTTTCATCCTACGAGACTGTCTCTTTAGGGGAGCAATGATGTTCAAAGGAAAGTTTCAGAGTATTATGTTTTGGTGTTGTGGTAATTTTTTTTATGTTTGGTTTGAATTTTGTAGTTAAATTGTTGATGTAAAAATAAATTCTTAAAAATGAATGATTTAAAATAAAGTGCATGAAATGAATTACTACTTAAAAAAGAAACCAATTCAAATGTACAAGGTGTTGACCTTTCTTTTTGAATGACATAAGAGGTTTTGCATGCAAGCAAAGATATCTCAAATTGGAAAAATGTATTTCAAATGAGGTAGATAGACTTGTAATGGTAAGGCCCTATTGGAAAGGAAAAGAAGGGTCCTAAGAGGTCTTCCTTTCACTAATGGTTTTGGTATGAAAATGAAAAACTACTTTATGGTTTTGTAACAAAAATGCATTAACAATCAATGGTTGTAACAAACAACAAAAACTAAGTGTAATGGAACGAAATAAACATCCTACCATGCATGCTTTTTTTATTTTATTTTTTAAATGCACTATAAATTAGATGCAAATGAAAGAAAGAAATGAAGGGAGAGGATTCCAATTGGGTGGTAAATATATAGCCTATTTGTAGTAGAAAATAGGGAGCCAAACCCTCAAGAAACCCTCTTGTGAAAAAGTGACCAAACCCCTAGGGGTTTGTTCTTCAATTCCCTTGGTTTAATGTGTTTTTTAAACCACTCAATAAACTGAAAAACTAAAGGAAAATGAAGACCCTAAACAACACAGAGAAAAATAAAATAAAGCACTGAAAGTAGTGGAAAAATAAAAAAATGGTTAGTGTATTAAATACCTGGAAATATTCATTGAGAAGTGGTAGAAAAAGGTCCAAATTCTTCATTTATTAGTGGTGTAAAACTTCCCAAAAGATGTGTTGACCAGTGCCATAAACTCAAAATATGCATTGACCATTGGAAAAATATGCCTAAAATATGTGTTGAGAAATGGAAAAAAACTACCAAATATCTATGTTGATCAGTGGCAGAAAAGAGACAAAAATGGCATTGGCTAATGTTCGAAAGAGGGAAAAAAGTGTGTTGGGAAATGTTTCCCAGAGAATATCTATGGATTTGTCTGAGAGGGTTTCCTGAGTGGATTTTCAACACCTGTAACCTATGAAAACAAACAAAAAACTATAGGAAGGTGTAAACCCTTAAAAAAATTAATAAAATCTTTTAACAGAATGTGAGAAAAAAATTGTATCACACACGCATAACCAAGGATCATGAGTAAAACTCATATCCCCAGTATGGTCACCATTTTTTTGGTGTGGATTAGAAGCAAGGGTGAGAATATCTACAAACTTTGTTGTTGTACATAATATACAGACAAAAGTGGGTTAGAAAACAAGAAACCCTACTTTTCTATTTAGAAAATGTCTTTAGATCTATGTTACTCAACAATAAAAAAGGCATGAAACATAAAAAATACTTGAACAAGAAGAGATCTAAAGAATCAATATGATATGAAAAATAACTAGAGTACATAACAATACACCTGTAAAGAGACCAATGAATACAAGAATCTTCTGGTAGCCCCTCCTTGGAGTGTTCTTCTTCCTTCATAGATGTGTGAAAAAATAGATAGGCTTCTCCTCTTGGCTGAAAGTAACAATGTGAAATGTAGCTAAAAAGTAAGTGGAAATTTTGGCATCGTTTCTCTACTCTCAAGGGAAAAAATATATGGAAATGGAATGGATCTCTTTATTTTATAGGAAAAATAGTGGTTATCCTTGATATGGTCATAATAATAAAATATCCTTTTTGACCAAATAAATTACTACCCACTAATTGATTTTTACCTTTTATTTAAATTAAATAAAGAGGGGAATAAGTCACGAAAGGGGATTGCGACTTTAATTAAGTGAAAAGAAAATTATGAAAAGTGTTTTCCTAAGTTATGTAAGGGAAGATACTATGAAAGTGTGTATTATAAAGAGATACATGGACTATGATGGTGCATATCGGTAAGGATTGTATTTTTAGGCTAGGTGTGCAAATAAATAGTGGTAACAATTTTTAAAAGTAATTTTTATTGAATGGTATATCTTGGAAAATATATATACCTTACATACCTCAAGAAAGTGGGATTGATGAAAGTAAGAACAAAACTTTGGAAGAAATGGCATGTTGTTTCCTTTAGGCCAAATGTCTATTGGATCATTTTTGGGAAGAAGCATGTTTTCCCAAACTATTTGTTAAATATTGTTTCAAATAAGAAAACAATGTTAAAATTCCTCTTAAGTAGTTAAGTGTATTATGTATCCTTTAAATTTTAACTATTAGAACAATAATTGCATGCATAAGGATCACTGAAAGAAAGACATCCACAATATACACAAGATTTATCTTGGGAAATCCTCTTGGGGGAGAAAACCCAGCAAAGCTTCTTCAATATAGATTTGTCAATAAGTACAATGTCTCTCTCCAAGAGGGACCTCACAAAATAGAATATAAAGAGAATATAGACGAGAAAACCTAACCAAAATAGGGTAGCACACCACTAGACCAAGATATACCTCCAAGCGATAACCAAAAACCCTCCATGAAAAAACTCTACTTTGTCGCTGTGTCTCCTCCTAAGACTTGCAAAATTTATGTTGAGAGAGAACTTGTTTTGAGTGTGTTCTTCAAGTGAGGTTCCTAGCCTAATATAAATAGTATTTAAGTCACCCTTTAATTAGGTCAGGGACGAATTTGACAATTGACACTTTCTAATTTACATTTGACTTTTACAAAGGCACAATAGGGCCGATGATTCAGATTATTTTTTGGCACGAAATGAGAGATGAGATATAATAAATAAATATGATGATATTTTGCAAGATATCCAATAATATAACATAGATATATTATATGTATACAACAAGAGGCACATATATACAATAATACATAATTTCCATTAATGAGTGAAATGTACAAAACTGTAAAATACAGAGTGAATGAACTCGCTAGAATGGTGGCATCTTATCTCTGAAAAGAGATGTGATGGATATTCTCATTAATAAGAAGATGATTGTTAAAATAAGTCTCCAAATCCATTTTTAACATGAAGAAAATACAAAACCCTAACCCCTAGAAGATGAAAAGCCAACAATTTTGTGGACCCCGTTTTGGGTAGTTTGGTGTATCAACTTCTCGGGGGCGTAACTTTGGCATACAATATCCTTTTTGGGTGCACGATAGCTCGTTGGAAAGGCATCGACACCAAGATTAATTTTGGGGGCTCAATCATAGCCCTCTACTATTATTGAGGTGCTCGATCATGAAAAAAATTGATTTAGGCCCTCAAAATGGCCCCGAAAGTTTAGGAACTGAAAAACTACTAAAAATACTAAATTCCCAGAAGTTTGTTTTGAGCCAGTTAGAATAGATGGGTTGCCACAAATACCCACCTCGATCAATCCTACCTCCTTAGGAAGAAATGGTCTCCATTGCATTGATTTTTCTGGGGAGAGGGGAAAGTTTTTGATGAATTTGAACCTTGGTGAGCTACTTTACATACTGGAGAAGTTGTGTTGCATGGCTTGTTGAAGGTTGTCACAAATGTATTGTTAGCGGGGTTGAATATGTTCAACCAACCTATTGTATCTTGGCTTGAAGTGGTAGTGTGTAGGCACCCTCGTAGGTGAAGAAACAATATCTTCTTTCTCTTCTTCAATCTGCTTCTGCTGGATAGAAATGTCTTGGGCCAAGGATGCAGTGGTTGCAGTGTCCTTATGTTCACCTTTTGAACAACTTGTTGAGAAGATGAATTTTTTAGTATGATATACTACCTTGTGACACTGTTTAGGTGGGACAGTAGTTGGAACTAACTCTGGTATCCTGTAGATATGACCCCCCAGACTAAAAATGACACTACAAGGTCAAGACTCATATATATCATGGCGCTTCCACATATATGGCTGGCCCAGGAGAACATCACAGAAATACAGTGGGGAAACATCACATAATACCTCATCCTTGAAGGGCTAGATGTTGTATAATAATCAACATTGTTGGTTGAAATGTAGATCACATCCCTGGCGAAGCCACCCGATGTTGTATGGCTGTGAGTGTGGTGTTGTCGACAATCCCAACTGTTTGATGACCTCTATTGGGATGAGGTTCTTCTTGCTTCCATTATCAATAATAAAATGCAGTGGGGTACCATTCACCCACATATGTGAATGAAAAAGGTGCTCCCCCTCTTTAGGATTTTCTGGTTCTTCTGGTTGAATTTTTGCGGTCACGATAGTAGAAGTGGGGTTTGTGTCGATGATCTATATTTTTCCATTATTTTCTGAATCATATTCCAAATCAAGTTTTGGCTCCTTGTCTTTGATATCGACCACTAATGATTTTTTCGAGTGACATTCATCAATGTTGTGCCAAGGGATTTTGTGGAAATTGCACCACTTTATAGTTTCATTCTTTGTCTTTCCATTACCCTTATTTTCTATGGCTTGGATTGGTTTTTGAGAGGATGTTTATTAGGGCCGTCTTTATCATACTTTGGTTGTTGAGGATTTTTAGACATGAACTTCCATTTTTTATGGTGCTTAAATTTTTGTTCGATCTTGAAAACATATCAATAATCAACTTCGAGTGATGAGATGTACAAAAACTCCATTTCACCTTGGATGTACCTATGTAAAGCCCCGTGATATTTTATAACCAAATGTCACTGAGAATATTTCATACGCAGCTTGGTGCGCAAGGTATGGAAGGTATTGGTGAACTCTGACACTTCTTGGCCCCTCTCTTGACACAACGTGGTCCATCTCATGGACGGGTCTTGTTGGCGCAAAATTTTTCAGACCATGGTCCTTCTTAGGTTACCAACAAAAGGTAGCGTTGGCATTTTCATCTTCCTGGGAGGAAAGAAGACTCACCTGAAGCGCAACTGAGACATGAAAGAGAGTGAAGGGTAAGGAAAATACTTAGACAAATATCTAAGGTATCAAGGCTCACTGTAATCTTGCACATAATAGACTAAAACTACAACAATCCCGAGGAATTCCTAACTGGGAAATAAAGAAAAAAAGTTGTGTTTCCATTCATAAAGAAGCATTAAGGTACATCAGACATAAAGGTAATAAAGAACAACATTCCATTCATGCATTAAGGATGAATACACAAGATGTAGATTCAAAATTTAGGCCTCTGTTTGTATTGATAATACCAAAATATGATACATTGTTTGTCTGGTTCTCACCCAGATATCCATATTCAACTATACTATAGTATTGGCCCATTACATTGGTGACTCTCTTCACACTATCAAGAGTTACAACAGGGATAGTAATAGCTTAGAACTAACATGATGGTAAATAATGACATTAAAACCCTTTCATTAACCTTCCATTATTAGCCTATGATTATTCACCATTTCATCATCATTATCCTATTACAATCACATCAGTCTCCTATATATAATCCTATCTTTCTGGTTAAGAACCTGAGAGTTCTTTCTTTTCTTTATCTTGTTGCTGATGTTGCACTATCCCTTTAACCATTTTCTGTTTCTTCCTCTCAACAACTTGTGCAAATTACATTCTCCAAAATGAAGCTTCAATCTATTGTGCACAACTTCTAACCAATAAAATGAAGGGCCCAACATGATCCAACCACAATCCTTGACTTGCCCCGAGTCAAGTCTTCAGCTTTTCCATGGTCTCCAGGTTGTCTTACTACTCTTTCTTTCCTTCGAGCTCTGAGTTGCTTTCACTTTCGGCTTCGACTGTTTCTAGTTTCTCTTTTTCAAATGAAGGGCCCAACTCAGGTATGAGTTCGAGGGCTCTCTTCCTAACCTCTTTGAAGTTATCCACTTTATCTTGCCACTTCCTGGAAAGAAGTGAATCTTTAGCAACAAATTGTTGAGTGGTGTATGTGATGCATTCCTTTGGTTTTGATGCAACTAAGGAGATCCATTCAGAGTCAGCAATGGCATCGACTTGATGCATCTGCAGGTATGCTGTCTGAACTACTGGTCAAAACTCGTGTAGATATTTCTTAACAACTGTTTGGGCTTCATATAATGTATTCATTTCAATATCCGCTTGTTGGATTTTGTCAAACTTCACCTGTTGTTCTAGTGGATCTAGGGTGTTGGATGCTTCTACATTAAGTGATTGTATCTTTGTGCACAATTCCTCCAATATGTGTTTGCGTCTTGAGATGATTCCCATGCAATCTCTTACCTCTTTGAAGATCTTAGTGCATTGGACAGTCCGTTTGTGCAATGTTTTTATTGCATTATTCCCTTCTAAGAAAATATTCTCCATTTTCTCTTGGAGAATCTTGGGTTGCAATTCAACTTCCTTCTTTATATCTCACAGTTGTGCTTGGAGGCTCTCTTCTCTTTCTACCAGTTCTGACCAAGAGACCTGAATCAATTTGATATGCTCCACATGATCGTTTGTTGTGCTAGACTTTGGCAGTGGAGGCACTGTCTTCTTGACCATCGTCCAAGTCTCTGAGAGTTTTTATTTGAATTTCTCCACCTTTAGTTCTACTTGGATACTAGAGTTTTCCTATTGTGTTCATTGTTCTTGTGCAACGAGTCCTTCCTATTTCCAAAATTATGCTTCTTTTTTAGCTTGGTGGATCCTCTGCTCCAGTTGTTCAATTGAGGCTTTGCTTATTCCTACCAGCTGGGATGTTGGTAGTTGAACGAGCTTTCCCAATGAAGGAGTGACATCCATGGGTAATTGAACTTATAGTGGAAGTCCACTGGCCATTGATTGTGCAGAAGGTGTCTCCACCTCTTCTTCTCCTTTGGATGGACTTTGTAATTGGTGTGAAATCCAAGCCTTCAATTCTACTGGGAATTGAGGAAAAGATTATGTCTTGCTTAGGCATAGCTCCAACAGTTCTGCATATAGCTGTGTGTTCTGGAATACTGGTTCTAGTTTATCTTGTAAATATGTTGCACTCTGCCCTGATGTAGTTTCAGGTTCCTTTTGAACCTCTTGTGCTTTTGCCTCTTTCTGTAACACAGTTTCTATGGTTCCACTTCTGAGGATGGAAATCTCAACATTGACACTTGAGAGAGGGAGTTGAGTTCTTGGGACTTGTGGTAGTGGAATAATTTGATTCTCCATTGAAGGCAGAGTGTGTTTAATAGGTACAAATGGAATGATTGACTGAATCAAGACGGGGTTAGACCAATGAGTTATGGTACATGCTCAGGTAGGTTTGGTGGATCCAACTACATGGGCTCAGGAGAAGTAGTTTGGGGTTTCATGGTCATGTCTTGCAGTGGTGATGGGGGTTGTGGGGGTGAAGGGGGTTTTGGGGATGATGGGGGTTGCTCAATGATTATTGTTGTGGATGCAGTGGTATCTGGTTTGGGATAATCCTGGATGTCGATCAATTTTTGGGCCACTCAAGTAGCTGCTCGAGTACGAGGTGTGGTCGAGGATATCGGTTGGGGGTTCAAAATATTCACCGGGGAGAGCCCTATCCTGGGTTTCTTAACTTGGGGATCTCCTATGAAAGTAGTAGCAAGGATGTCATTGAAATGTTTATGTGATAGCACAACTTGGTCTGAAAGCTGTAGGAACATCGACAACATCCTCTTCTTGCATTCTAGAGGTTGTGTATCCTTTTTGTCCTATGAGTCCATTGGCATCAAGACATTTTGCTTCTTCTTAGCTCGACCAGAGCTCGACCCTACTCCTTCTTCCTGCCCCTTTTTCTTTAGGATTTCTGCAGGTAAGAGGTAGTGCATTCCATAGTTGCGTGGATTGTGCTTAACTCTATTCCATGACATGAATTCTTTGTCAAAGGTTTCCTCATCCAGGTAGAAGGGGAGCAAACTTGAGTGGAAGTCTTCTGGCTTTGTATGCCTCAACCATACAAGAGTGTTGTGGAGGTTCAAGCCAAATGAGATGTTCTGGGTGTTTATTTTTAACAACTCTTGTGGTATACGCCATCGCTACGTTGTGTTAATTAGTAAGTTGTACCACTTTGAGAAAGTGACATTGTTGAATTCCAAGTTCTCCTGATCCACCCTTGAGTGCCAAGGCTCGAACATTTTGGCAAGCTGACCTTTTTCCGCTAATTCCAACTATCTCCCCATGGGTGGCTTCCATTTCCACATGGATAATGCTATTAAAAGGTACCCATATGTAAAGGTTTCACCTTTCTCCTGAGTTTACTCACATGCCACCAGGATTTTTTCCAACAGATAGCTGCACCAGTTGAATACAACCCCGTTTGCGCAAAAATCAGCTACATAGAGTGCATCGAGGGTGCATTCACCTTTGTAATAGGACTGCATGACCTTGCTTGCAATTATATAACAGGTTGTCTGAACAATTTCTAGGATAATTGGGTCAATCCTTGTTGTTCAACCACCTCTCTATGTGTGGAACTTCTCATATAGGCTAACTTCACCTTTCTTTTTCCCATTCTTGCTCGGACCTTGGAATCCTTTGGCGACATCCTCACCCTTGAGAGATAAGTCAGTGATTTGGTGGATGTCATCCGCATGAATCGGGTACTATCGGTCGAGCCATAGACTTCTGTCATGTACTTGGCTAATCAGGAATTTTGTGCAGCGTGCAACCTCGCTAGTGGTCCCAAAGATCGGCAAGTCTCCGAGGTTCATGATTGTAGAGTTGAATGGATTGATAGATTCAAGCTTGGGGAGAAAATTAATGCCTCCAATGGCATATGGAGCCAAGTCCCAGAACACATCGATGTTCATCTGTGGGAACAAAACTTGGTCTACCAAATCTAGGTCCAAGAGATTTAATTTCTTTGTCTTTCCTTTTACATCCCCGAAGATCTCGATGTGAGGATCATACAGTTCATCTAGGATTTATTATTTGGGAGATAAACTCTAGCCTCTTGTTTCTCTCAGCATGGTAGCTTTGAAGTGTTGACTTGTTGGATAAATTGGGGTCTTCTTTGTAACAAGGTAACTAAAAGCTCTCAGTGTATGCGCAATTGTAGGAAATTCAAAATCTAACTAACAACAAATGGTGATGTTGCTCGTGGATTGACAGAGTTTTATAACTGGATAAATTGGATAATTTATGTAAGCGCACATAAAGACACTCATGATTAGGTCATAAACATAGTTTTAGGCTTAGGTGTCTAATGAGATAGATAACGAGGTAGGATCTATCAACTGATCTTAGCGTTTAATGAATGGAATGACATGGATGTGGTCAAGATGAGGTTCTTATCCTTTTAGCGAATGAGAATCATGATGGGGATACCGATAGCATCTGCGCATATCACACATTTATGGATTAACATAAAGTTTGACGAATTATGGTGGTTGTCATAAAGTGTATGCCTAGATTGGGTATGTGTGGCACATGGGCTGTGATCGAGCTCATATTCGCCCTCCCTCCGACCACAATGGGGGTCCTCTTCATATTAAATGAATTCATTTAATGTAATGGTGGATATTTCGATCTTATGCGACTGAGTAAGCAGTTCTTTGCAAAAGCAATTCTTAAACTGAAACAAAATATATGTCGTGGCACATTAAATGCACACTCCGACGTTTATTAACTGAATTAAAGAAATGACAAGAAATGAAAATCTAACTACTGTACATGCTCCTTTGGTATGGAGAAACCTTGCTTTGACTCAAGCACGATAAATGTAGGGTTTCAGGTGGACACCATTCACCCATCCTGGATGAAGAATATCATCTAGTTGCACAAGCCTGACTGCACTAGAGTGTCAGATTTATGCAACTATGAATGGAACCAAACAATGCATGCGCAACTTGCCTGGATGTTTCTGATATCAACTGTCATATAGGAGTACCTTATCCCCTTGCACGAATCTCTTGGACTTAATATTCCTATCATACCAAGGTTTTTATCTGGCCTTCTCAACTGTTTGATGAAAATCCATTAAAAATATTGCTTCCCCAAGTTCTTGCAAGTCTGGAATCCTCTGCACAATTGATTCATCATCTGTCATGTGTGTAACCTATGCTATATAAAGACTAGGGGTGATAATTTTGCGGGTACAACAAATTCTTTTCCGTAGACCAACTGAAATGGATTGTATCTGTGTAAATTCTTCGTGGTAGTCCTGTAAGCCCATAAGACTGCTGGAACTCTATAACCCCAGTCCTCCCAGTTTGTGAAACATACTTTTGTGAGTCCTCTTTCCATAATTTTATTGAAGGCCGCTACCGTACCATTATCTTTCAAATGGTAAGGGATGCTCTTATGATGTTGTATAAGAAATTTAGTCGTTAATTATACTATTGTATTGCTGATAAAATGAGTACCTTGATCACTGGTTATATTTCTAGGAAATCCAAACCGAGTGATAACATTCTCGAAGATAAATCTAGCAGCTATGTTTGTAGAAAAATCTTGGACCGCCTCTACTTTATCCCATCTTGTAAGGTAATCAGTTGCAGTAATGATGTATATGGCCTTTGAGTGCTTAGTCGGGGGTTGATCGGTCCAATAAAATCAACAACCCACTTCTCAAATGCTTGAAGTTCTCTAACTGGATGAAGGGGTAATTTATCTCTACGAGATTACTTTCCTACTCTTTGGCAAGTGTCACATGATATAGCTTATTTCTTAGCATCTTTAAATAACATGGCCCACCATAACCAAGTGTGAAGTACCTTCTGTGCAGTGGCCTTACCTCCAACATGTCTTCCCGCGACTCCACTATGGCATTCCCACAAGACATAATGCCTATCATGGTTTAGGAAACATCTCTTAAGGATGTTGTCGAGTCCTAATTCATAAAGTTTCCCAAAAAATAATTGATAATCTCTTGCATGAACTACCATATGTCACTTCTGGGTTGCAGAGTATGTTTCTGGGTAGGTTCCTGTATTGAGGAAGACAACAATGTCTTCAAGATACTTTGGAATGGCCTCAATTAGGAACAAGGCTGCATCCAAGAGCTGATCATCCATTGCTTCGCCACTTTCCCCTGACTCCAACCTGGAAAGGTGATCTGGACCTACATTGCATATTCCTGGTTTGAAAATCACTCCAAATGAAAATTATTGAAACAACAATAGCCATCTGCAAATTCTTCCCTCCAATACTGGTTTATTGACTATGTACTTCAATGTAGAATGGTTAGTGAAAAAATTGAAGTGAGAGCCTAATAAGTAGTGTCTAAAATTTTGTAATGCATAAATCATATCCAAACCTTCCCTTTTAGTGGTTGTGTAGTTGCACTCAACTTGTGATTGTTTTATGATGGAAAAGTAAATAGGGTGGTCCATATTTCCTTCTCCTGGTTGCACTAAAATGGATCCCAGGGCGATACCTGATGCATCCACATGTACATGGAATTCAATTTCCCAATTTGGAAATATCAGGATTGGTGAACTACTTAGTTTCTCTTTGAGAATGTCAAATGCCTTGTCACACTTAGGCGTCTATTTGAACAATTCAGACTTCTTCAACAATTTATTAAGGGGTATTGTAATAGTTTCATATCTTCTGATGAACCTGACGTAATATCCTGTATGTCCCAATGTGGAGCGCAACAGTTTGGCACTTGTAGGTGGTGGCATGTTCAGAATGACTGCAAATTTAGTTGAGTCTACTAGGAATGTTAGAAAAAGAGGATCGCGGAGAAATAAAATTAAAAAAATGTGGAAATAAAACACATAACATACACAATACAATAGGGACACAGATATATGTGGTTCACCTAGTGTGGGATACATCCACCAGAGAAATTTCCAGGTCCTCCCTTTATTATTGTCCAACAAATGAAGGGATACAACCTACAACAAACCTGTTGTAACTTCCTCTTCTTTCTCTCATAGTCTCTACTCTCAGAATACAATATTCACAACAATATATAGCCGTAATACATTTCCCTCATAAAAGAGGGTTTCGTTCTAGGGAAAAAACCCTAAAATAACTTCTATCGTCAGATCTACAACCTTATAATGAACGGTCCAGATTTACAATGAAATACAATTTACATTTACAAAGAAAATTTTCCTTTGGGGGCTTCACCATCGAACCCCATCAGGGAACGTTGTCCCCCTAACCCCCGTCGGGGGCCCACTTTCCCCCGGACGTCACAGAGGGGGTAACCCCCATCGACACTCCCCCACGTGGATGAGTGTACATTCTTCTGGGGTGTAAAGTATTCATGGGGTATAAACATGGCTGAAAACAAAGACCTCTGAATCAGGAAGATAACGAGGCTCCTCAACAAAAAATCTCCCACTTGGAGACTGATCTCAACAACTCCACCGCTATTGTATCTGCTGGAATATGATCCTTCTTAGACCTGGAAAATTTCTCATCTTCACCTTCATGCTTGAAGACCAACTGAAACTGAGCATGAAATCAGTTTCTCCCTGGTTACTCCCTTTGTTAACATGTTTGTAGGATTCTGTCTAGTGTGTATCTTTTCCAACTTCAAATGTCCATCTTCCAAGATGAATTATATGAAATGGTACCTGAGCTGTATATGCTTATTCTTCAAATGGAAGGTTGAGTTCATTTCAAGATGAATGGAACTCTCATTGTCACATTACAATCTGTTATTCTCTTTCTTCTTTCCCAATTCCTCCATAAACCTCTGTAACCAAATTATTTATTTACTAGCCTCTGTAGAAACAACATACTCTACCTCTGTTGTTGAAAGTGAAACAACCTTTTGCAGTTTCGTAATACAACTTACTATCATTCCACGTATAGTAAAAATGTACCATGTGGTGCTCCTCTTGCTATCTTTATCACATGCCATATTTGAATCAACATATCCCTGTAGAATAGTGTCTGAACCTTCAAAAAATAATGCATGAGTAGCAGTACCTCTCAAATACCTGAGAATCCACTTTACTGCCTCCCAATGTTCTTTACCTGAATTATTCATATACCTTCTCACAACTCCCACTGCATGTGCAATATTTGGTCTTGTGCAAACCATCACGTACATCAAGTTGCCAACTGCTAATGAATAAGGGACCCTGGACATGTATTCCATTAGCTCTTGTGTCTTGGGACACATTTCCTTAGTTAATTTGAAATGGCTGGCCAAAGGTGTACTAACTGGTTTTTCATTCTGCATTCTAAACCTCTCCAACACCTTCTCTATGTGCTCACCCTAAGAAAATGTCAATTTGTGATTTTTCTTGTCTCTCGTTATTCTCGTACCAAGGATTTTCTTTGTGGCACCCAAATCCTTCATCGTAAATCAATTATCTAATTTCTTCTTGAGAAAATTTATATCCTTCATATTAGAACCTACAACAATCATGTCATCTACATACAATAGAAATATAATATATCTTCCATTTTCTAGTTTTTGAAAATAAACACAGTGATCAGAATGACATCTACTATAACCCTGTTCTATCATAAACATGTCAAAATTAAAATACCACTTCCTTGGAGATTTATTTAGGCCATACAATCTCTTCTTCAACCTGGATACCAAATTGTCCTTCCCTTTGACCTCATACCCATGTGGCTGCTGCATATAAGTCTCCTCCTCCAAATCCCTACGGAGAAAAGATATTTTTACATCTAACTGTTCAAGATGCAAATCTTCTACTGCCACAAGACTTAAAATAGTCCTAATTGAAGTCATTTTAACAGCATGAGAAAATATTTCATCAAAATCTATACCTTTCTTTTGTGCAAACCCCTTTACAACAAGTCTAGCCTTGTACCACTTTTTTCCTCCATCTTCTTCCTTCAACTTGTAAACCCATTTATTCTACAATGTTTTTTTTTCTGCAGGAAATTGAACCAAGTCCCAAGTCTAGTTATTTACCTAGGAATCCACTTCCTCTTTCATGCCTTGCTCCCACTTCTTTTTGGTGTCTACCTGCATTGCCTCTTCATAACATTCTGGTTCACCAAAATTGGTCAAAAATAAATAATACAAGAAAGGAGAGTATCGTTCACGAGGTCTACTTAACCTAGTAGATATTCTAACAACACTTTCAGGAGTTTGAGGTACATGTTGCTCCTGTTGTTGTACATTTTGATTTTCTAGTTTCTTTGGAATTTATTTTTCAGTGATCTCATCAAGAACTGTGTATTCTGGTTTTTCTTTTTCTTGTTTCTTTCCCTGCAACTGATATTTGTACATGACCTTCGCATTGAATATGAAATCTCTACTCCTAATATTTTTTTTATTTTCATTATCCCATAAGAGATAACTAAACTCATTAGCACCATATCCAATAAAGGTACACTTTTTTTTTCCCTCAAACTTTGTTCTATTTTCTTTATCAATATGGAAAAATGATTCACAACCGAAAGTGTTCAAAAAATAATGGTTTACATTTTTTCCTGTCCATGCCTCCTCTGGAATTATACCATACAAAGAGCTTGAATGTCCTCAGTTTATTAAGTAAACAAAAGTATCTACAACATCTTCCCATAACTGTAAGGGAAAACCAACATGCAATCTCATACTCCTTGCACGTTCCATGATTCTCCTATTCATTCTTTCTGACACACCATTTTCTTGTGGTGTTCCTAGAACTGTCTTCTCTCTACAAATCCCATGGTATGAACAATAATCATCAAACTCCTTGCTATTGTTTTTGCTGAATTGATCAGACCAGGGTCCTTCTCAGGTTACCAACAAAAGGCACCGATTAGTCTAGAGAGTTGTCATTTTTATCTCCTCCGAAGAGAAGAAGTGTCACCTGAAGTGAAACCAAGATAAGAATATAGGGAAGGGAAAGGAGAATACTTAGACAGTTTTCCAGAATCTTCATGATTCGCCATAACCTTACACATGACAGACTAACCAAAAAATGGATATGAGCTCATTCATAAATGGAAATAAATACAATCAAGTTGCGATAGCATTTGTAAACATAGATAGCACATTGATCTTATCAGAAATAAATAAATAAGGTACATAGATGATTCATAATCATAAACATAGAATGACACAATCTATTTCAAAATTTCAGGTCCTTCCATATATTTTATCAAAAGAGCTTCTCAGATAAATACAAATCATTACTCTGTTACAAGCTTCTGGCTTTGGACTCATGCCTCCAAGCTCTATCTACCCTTTTCCAAAAACTAGATACAAATTACAATCACATAACCTACATGGAGTAGAATGATACTCTGTCTATGCCTTCTACACCCTCTATGACAAAACCCAACAACCAAAAACAACAACCCTTTAACAATCATATGCATCTCATACATATAGTCTGAGTGGGATCTTTTGGCTTTAGACTCCGCATGCTTTCTTGTTATTGTTCTGTTGTAACTTCCTTTGCCTTGCTAGTGTTGCGTTGTCCCTTTTTGCAACCATTTTCTTCTTCTTTGCTTGCTCCACAGTACAACTCCTTTTTGGATTGTGCAACTTGTGTTTGACCAACATTGGGATTGTATTCTTCCTTGCACATCTTCTAAATAAAAAGGAAGGGCTGAATAGGCTCCGACCACAATTCTTGACTCTCCCTCGAGTAAATTCCTTGGCTCATCTGCAACTTCTAGGAGTTACTGTTTCTTTCCTTTGTCCTTCGTCTCCTCTTTGATTTCATATTATTCTTTATCTCTTTCCTTTTCTGCCTCTTCAAATGAAGGGACCAACTCTGGGACCAACTCCAAGGCCCGCTTCCCAACTTCTTGAAAACCAACAATTTTTTCTTCTTGCTTCTTGGCAAGGAGTGAGGCTTGATCTACGAACTGCTGAGTCACATCTGTAATGCATCCTTTAGGATTGGATGCGACCAGGGAGTTCCATTTAGAATTATTTGTAGAATCTACCTGATGCATCTGCATGTATGTTGTTTGAATGATTAGTCGAAATTCACACAACTCTTTCTTAGCTACTTCTTGCACTTCAAACAGAGAATTCAACTCGTTGTCTGCCTACTGGATCTGATCGAATTTATCTTGTTGCTCCAGCAGATCCATGGTGACCACAAATTCTTCATTTAGCAATTGTATCCTTGCATGCCCATCCTCCAGAGTTTGTTTTCACCTTGCAACGATTCCCATCCATTCACTAACTTCACAAAAGATCCTTGTGCATTCGGTTGTGCGTTTGTGCAGTGCTTCTATGGCATTATTTCCTTCCAGCAATACTTTTTCCATCTGCTCTTGCAGCTTCTTGAGTTGTTGTCCTGCTTCACATTGGCTATCTCAAAGTTGTGCTTCCATATTATTTGCGTGAATGGCCAGATATGACCATGATCCCTCGAGTATCTCTATATGTTTCTCAGGCTCTCCTACGGCACTGGATTTCGACAGTTGTGGTCATTCCTTCCTTATCTTTGGACGAGTTTCGACAATATTCTCCTGGACTTTTTCTAGTTTCTGCTCCACCTGGACCTTGCGTATTTATCTTGTGTCCTGCGTGCTTGGAAAAGGAGTGCTTCCTCCCTTGCAAACTCTGCATCCCTTTTGGCCTGCTAGATCCTCTGCTCCAATTGATCAATTGAGAATCTGATCATCCTGACTAACTGTGTTTCTGGCCACTGTGGAAGTTTAGCAAAATAAGGGGTGGCCTCCCTTGGTACTCGAACGTGTAGTGGGAGTACACTAGCTGTCGAATACTCCAAAGGTGTCTCCACCTAATCCTCTCATGTCGATGGACCTGGCACAAGTCTCAACCTTAATGTTGATGGTAGGAAAGGTATCACTTATGTTCTTTCCAAGAAGAGTTGCATCAATTCTGCGCACTTCTGTGGGTTTTGGAGTACTAGCTCCATTTTTTCCTTCAACAATGTTGCACTCTGTCCTAATGCCGTATCAGGTTCCTTTTGAACCTTTGGTACCTTTGCCTCTTTATGGACCTCAACTTCTGGGGTTGTAGTCTTTTCGATAGCACCCTCAGCCTTGGTCATTGAGGGATTGTGCTGAGAAATTAGGACTTGTGTTTTTGATACATTTTGCATCTTCGTTGAAGGTGAAGTGTTATGAATTGGAGCAAAGGGGAAATGTTTTTGGCTCTAGGATTTGGGGTTTGGACCAGTGAGTTTTGGTCTCTATTCGGGTATCTCGGGGGTGTCCAACTACATGGGCTTCGGGTAAGTGGTTTTGGATGATATGTCGATTTCCAGAGGTGGAGAATGGGGTTGTGGGGGTGATGGGGGTTGTTCAGTAATTATGGTGGTGGATGGAGTGGTGTTAGGCTCAGGTTCATCTTGAATATCAATAATTTGTGCCACTCGAGCCACTGCTCGAGTGCGAGGAATGGTGGATGATATTGTTTGGGGATTCAAAACCTTTACTGAGGAAATTCCTGTCCTAGGTTTCTTGTCCAATGGGTCTCTAATGAAGGCAAAGTTGAGAATTTCATTGAAATCCTTACCTGTCAACATGGATTGCTCTGGAAGATGAAAAAACATGAGTAATTTTCTCTTCTTGTGCTCCAACGGCTATGTCTCTTCCTCCTCCTCTGAATCTATCTGGACTGGAGCCTCTTTCTTATGTTCTTTTGGGCCTGAGGTTGGTCCTACCCGTGCTTCCTAGCCCCTTTTCTTCAAAAGTTCCACTGAAAAAAGGTAGTCCATACCCGACTTGCATGGGTTGGGTTTTACTCTGGGAAATGACATGACCTCCTTGTCGAAGGCCTCCTCATCTAGGTAAAATGGAAGCATCCAGGTGTTTAAGTCTTCACACTTGGCATGCCTTGGCCATACAAATCTGTGGTGGTGGTTCATGCTAAATGAAATGTTCTTCATATTGAGGTTGAGCAATTCCTGTGGAATGCACAACCTTTGAGTTGCGTCTAGCAACCTATTATACCATTTTGAGAACTTTGTTTTGTTGAAGGCAGTGTTCTCCGAGTCCGACCTTGAGTTCCAAGGCTCTAAAATCTTTTCCAATCACCCCTTATCTGCTCGCGATAATGGTATTCCTCCAGGTGGCGTCCATTTCAACATGGAGAACACAACTAACAAGTATCCATAAGTGAAAGTGTCGCTCTTCTCTTGAGCTTCCTCACAAGCCACTAGGAGTTCTCCTAGCAAGTAATTGTACTAGTTGAATACAACACCATTGGCGCAAAAATTTTCCATTGATAAGGAATCCAATCTACATTATCCTTTTTAATAAGACCGCATGACCTTGCTAGCATGTACATAGCAAGAAATCCTAAATGTATCGGGTATAATAGGGTCAATCTTGGTTGTGCTCCCCTCCTCTATGTATGAAATCACTCACATAAACTAGGTTCCCCCTTTTTCTTCCCATGCTTGATGGGACCCTGAAATCATTTGGATACATCCTCTCCTTCGATGGATAATACAGTAAGTTGATGGATGTCCTTAGCATGAATTGGGTATATTCTATCAAACCACAGGCTCTTTTTGTGTACCCTGCTAATGAGGAACTCAGTACATCTCGTAACCTCCCTAATAGTGCCAAAAACTGACAAATATCTGAGATTCATAATAGTGGAGTTAGAATGGTTGATGAACTCCGACCTCAGCATGAACTGCATTCCTCCCAAATCATCTGGAGAGACACTCCAGAATGAATCAATGTTCATTTGCGAGAACAAAACCTGGTCTGTCAGGTCAAGGTCAATGATTTTGACTTTCTAGACCTTCCATTTGAGATCACCCATGATCTCGACCCGGGGGTCACAGGGCTTGTCCAACACTACATCCTTAGAAACTACACTTTTTCTTCCTGTAGATCTTGGCATAACAACTCTAAATTGTCAACAAAATTCAACATGGTAACTGGGATTAGGGATCGTGACTGAGGGCCGAAGGATTGCATAGGCTTGAGCACAATTCAGAATTCGCAGGGCGCTAAGTTCTCACTGGGAAATAATGCATCTTACATTGAGTTCATAGAACCTTATACTCGAGCTTAGCTAGTAAGTTTTGTAATAACTTATAAGACTATTCATCATTAACCCTATAGACACAACTTGGAGTTGAGTTGTCTGACGAGAGTAGTTAACGGGGTAAATCTATTGGGTGATCTTGGCATTTACTGAGAAATT
Source organism: Picea engelmannii (assembly GCA_009831015.1). Taxonomy (NCBI): domain Eukaryota; kingdom Viridiplantae; phylum Streptophyta; class Pinopsida; order Pinales; family Pinaceae; genus Picea; species Picea engelmannii. The sequence goes on along the minus strand of ML787649.1, from coordinate 1,316,114 downwards.
TGGTCAGGGACATGGCCGATTGCAGACCTTACCTTTGAATGGATGAGAATCTTGACACGAATACCGATGGAATCTTCATGTATCGTGGCTTTATGGTTTAACATAATTCAGATGTGTTATTGTAGCGGTAATAAAGACTATGACTGGGTTGGGTTCGTGTGGCACATGCACTAGGATTACGACCGAATTCACTCTCCCTTTGACCACAGAGGGGTCCCCGTCACATTTAATGATTTTCATTAATAGATTTGTGGCTTGTCTGATCCTACGCTACTGAGTAAGAAGTTTTGCATAAAAACAAGACTTAGACAAAAAAATGAACTACATGTCATGGCGCAACAATGCACACTTCCACTTAATTAACTGAATTCACAGAAATTCCAAAAAATTCAAATCTATCTACTATACATGCTCCTTTGGACTAGAGAAATTGTTCTTTATCTCATTTCTGAGACATATAGGGTTTCAGGAGAGCACCATTCACCCATCCTAGCTGAAGTATACCATACAGTTGCGCGAGTTTGACTGCTCCAGAAGGTCACATATCCATAACTATAAATGGTCCCAACCAATGCATGCACAACTTGCTTGTATGTTTCTGGTATCGATTGTCTTAAAGTAGGACCTTATATCCTTGTGCAAATGCTTTAGTATTAATGTGTCTATCATGCCAATATTTCTTCCTTGCTTTCTCAACTGATTGATGAAAGTTTGCTAAAAATATGGTCTCTTCAAGTTACTGCAATTCCATAAGCCTTTGTGCAACTGATTCATCCTCTGACATGTGTGTAATCTGTGCAATGTATAGACTTGGGGTAATGAATTCTACAGGTATGACAACCTCTTTCCCACAGAATAGATGAAATGGAGTATACCTTTGGAGTTTCTTTATGGTTGTCCTATAAGCCCATAAAACTACTGGGAATCTATCATTCCAATCCCCCCTATTTGCAAAAAAAACCTTTGTTAATCCGATCTCCAGAATCTTGTCAAATGCTTCTACCGTTCCATTGGCTTGTAGATGGTAGGCGATACTTTTATGATGTTGAATTAAGAACTCTGCTGTAAGAATTTCTATTGTACTACTGATAAAATGACCACCCTAATCCCTGGTCAAACTCATAGGACATCCAAACTGAGTGATAATATTTTCAAAAATGAACCTAGTAGAAGTATTGGTCGAATAATTCTGATCAACTACTGCCTCCACCCACCGTGTAAGGTAATCAATTGCGGTAATAATATACTTGGCCTTTGAATTCTTAGTTGTGGGTTTGATCATCCCAATGAAGTCAACCACCCATTTATCAAATGCTTACAGAGTTCGCATTGGCTGAAGAGGCAATTCATCTCATCATGATGGATTTCCCACTCTTTAACACATGTCTTTGCATCCTTAAAGAGTGTGGGCCACCATAATCTAGCTTGGAGGATTGTTTTCACAATGGCCTTTCCTTTGACATGGCCTCCCACAACTCCACCATGGCATTCCCACAGTATGTCCCGTATTTCATGATCTAAGACACACCTTATGATGATGCTATCTAGGCCCAAATTATACAATTTCCTCGCAATAAATTGATAGTCCATTGCTCTAACCACCATATGACATTTCTGAGTTGTGGAGTACATTTTTGGGAAAGCCCTTGTACTTAAGAAGACTTTTATGTCTTCCAGGTATTCTCTTATGGCCTCAACCTAGAACACGTCTACATTTTGGAGCTGATCATCGACTACTCTGCCACTTTCTCCTGACTCTAATACAGATAGGTGATCATGCCCCACATTGCATCTTCTAAGTTTAATGATCATTTCAAAGGAAAATTCCTGAAACAGTAACAACCATCGAAAAATTCTTCCTTCCAGAACATGCTTGCTAACTAGATATTTTAATGTAGAATGATCGGTAAAGAACTTAAAATGAGACCCTAACAAGTAATTTCTAAACTTCTGCAAAGCGTAAATAATAGCTAAACCCTCCCTTTCCATGGTTGTATAGTTGCGCTCACCTTGCGACAACTTCCTACTAGAAAAATAGATAGGATGATCCATGTCTGCATCCTGGTTGCGCTAAGATGGCTCCCAAGGAAATACCTGATGTGTCTACATGCACATGAAATTTGTTTTTCCAGTTTGGAAATACCAGAATAGGTGTTGTACTGATCTTTTCCTTCATGATGTCGAACACTTTATCACACTTTGGTGTCCATTGAAACACTTCTGACTTCTTTAGTATATTTTCCATAGGTGCAGTAATGTTTTCATACCTTCTGATAAACCTGCGATAGTACCCAGTGTGCCTCAACGTGGAGCACAACTGATTTTCTCTCATAGGTGGTGGCATGTTCACAATAATCGCAAATTTGGATGGGTCTACTAGTACTCCTTCTTGACATTCTATGTGGCCAGATAAATTTCCATGTGGCACACAGAAGATGCACTTCCCGAGGTTCAAAGATATCTGCAATTCCCTACATCTATCAAACATCAGACGTAGTAGTGCTACATGTTCTTTGAGAAGACTGTATACTATCCAATCATCCATATAAACTTCTATAAAGTTGTGAATAAATTCTCGGAAAGCTGCTATTACAATCCGGGAAAAAACTACAAGGGCATTCTTTAGGACAAAAGGAATCAAATTATATGCAAATGACCCCCATTATGTTATGAATGTGGTCTTCCTTTTGTCCTATTCAACAATCCTCGCTTAGTGATACCCTAGAAATCCATCTGTAAATGAGTAAGATTATTTCCCCATGAACTGTTCTAGCACTTCATCAGTAAAAGTTGTTGGGAAAGGGTCATGCACACAGGCAAAGTTAAGTTTTTTGTAGTCTACACATACCCTAATCTCCTCTGTACCTTTATTGCTTAGGATGACTATTGGGCTAACCCATTCTTCTTCTTCCATTGGAAAAATAAGTCGAGTCTCCAACATCTTGTTTATTTCCCTCTTAACCTTCTCTTTCACTCTGGGTTAAGGAGATATGGTCTATGCCTTATAGGATTTGATCCTGGTTTTAGTTCAATTTTCATCTCTCCCATAGCTCCTTTAATCCCTTTTAGCTATGAAAATGTCTTTGGGAATAAGTCCTCATATTCGCGCAACATGCTATGTATTTCTTGGCTAGTTTGTTCATCCCAGTAATCTCTTACCATAGCTATCTTAGGTTTCTCTTTAGTTACTATATTGACTTTACACAACTTCAATGGATAATTATAAGAACCATCGGTCTAGCTAGGAATGGTGTTATGGATTTCTCATCTTCCTTCTATTTCCTTAATGTCTAAGTTTCTCAATTCTTCTAAACCATACGGATTTTCCAAATCCTTCTGAATATTATAGCATTCTATAGGTGTCTTTTCTGTAACTAGGTGAAGGCTAGACTGAAGTGCTTGGCTATGCTTTGCACATACCACTAGGTCTTGTTTTCGTTCACCAACTTCGATAAAAAATATTTCTTTAATTATTTGCAGGACTATCTTAAGCTTAGGGTACTTAATTGTAAATGAGAAGTCCTTGCAAAATTGTTCTACCAACATTTGCGAGTCGCTAGTTCGTCTTCTAGTTTCTTCATGCGTGTACCAAGATTTATCAATTAGACCTAGAGAATGGGGAAATACTTGAACCCATAAGAAAGATGGTATTTCCGCAACTTTCCACTGCCTTATGCATTGTTCAACATGTGATTTAGGATCATAATGCCCATTGAACAATTTCACAACTTGGAAATCGGTCTGCATCTTTGATTCCAATTGCTCCTTATCTTGAAATCTATATCAGATAGCTTGCTTCACATCATCCCAATTATTAATCAAGCCTTTGTGACTAGTCCACCATCTAGCAGGGGTGTCCTGGAATGCTAAGTCTAGAACTGGAATCCTTTGATTCTCCACTATATTTTCTTCCATGCTGGTAAAAAATATGTCAAGTTATGAGGTACCATCGTATATCGGGTGTTCTTTGACCTTAGTTCCAACCAATCTAGCTGCTCTGACAGTTTCACATCTTCTTGAAAATATTTCACATGAACCTTGTTTCCAACTATCAAATTCCAGTTTTGAATCTTCATCCACTGATTGTAGGCTCCTCCAACTTACTGATCCATCATTAGTAAGATTTATGCAGTCTTCTCTTGTTCTTGATGTTATAGTGTACAATTGATCCAAGTATTCTCTCTCCGTATTGTTCTCCATTGGATCTATGTATCGAGGGCCTACATACAGATCTAAGGGTTGAACTACTTTTATTTCGTTTTCCTCATATGTCATAGTGTCTCTCTTTAGGTCAATCATCGCATAGTTGTCGTAAGCCCAATCAATACCAAGTAGCTCAAGATAAGGGTCCTTATCCCCCATGATTTTTATCACCTAAAAATTAGCTACAGTATTCACTCCCGCAACATCTATTTACACATTCTCAAGTCTTCCTATTGAAAAAATACAATACTGATTTTCCATTCTTAACTAGATTGGGGAATATGTCAACTGGAGTTTTCCTAAAGCTTCCCAAGTATTTTTAGGCAGTATATTAACATCAGATCCTAGATCTAACATAACATCCTTAATCTCAAACTCATTTAGATGGGATGCTAATCTAAACTCTTTTCCCATTCGTATTTTTCTTCTCTGCACTCTCTGAGTAATATTCTGAGGAAGATTAGTCCTTATTCTAGTTTTCAGAGATTCCTCAGTTCCTAGGACTAGGTACAAGGAATTGCACAACTTTTCTATCAGCTGGTCATTCCCAAGAATATAAGAAAATAACTGAAACCAAAGGCCAACTACATTTTGTGACTGCACAGGTTTGTTGGAGTTACTTCACGCACACCTACGATTTATTTTTCCTAAGTTTATTCCTTGTTTATTAGTCATAATTAGTCATTATCCAGACTCTTATATTTTAGGGGAGAGTATTCCACCTGGAGAATATTCTCTTTTAGTTGACACTTCAGTTTGACTAGTTGAGTTGAGTTTAGATGTTGCATTGGTTTTGTCACCATGCAACATTGGGATCATCACCAACTCACTACTCCTTTTTTAGTCAGTTAACTGAAGACTAGTTGACTAGTTAACTCAGCTAGGTGGCAGTTCACTCCCGTAATTGCCTGAGAGACTAGACTAGGTGGAAGTTTACTCTTGTAACTGTTGGTGTGTGTCCAGATCAATATATACCACCACTATGGCTCATTAATTACTCATGTATCCTATATCTATTGTAAATTATTCACTCTTTGAGTGTGGAATATGGTTAATGAGAATTCTTCCATTCTTTCCATCTTGATTCTTGTTTCTCAATTTCTCTCTGCAAATGTGTGTAGCATTTTCTAACTAGATCTATTTTGTGTAGGTTCAACACATTTACATGGTATCAGAGCCGATGGACTGCTAAGCTTTAACAACCCTAGTAGAATATATTTTTAGGAATTATTAAGTAAAAAATTAATTAGGAGATTAATTGTCTTAACATGGTTTTAACTAAACAAAGATTGGCATAATAATACTAATTAAATATTTATTAATTAAATTAATTGTTATAATTTTGGTTAATTAATTAATTAAATTAATTACCTATCACATTGAATGAACAGGGTAATAAATTTAAAAGAGTTAATAAATTATATTGTTAAAAAAAAAGGGGGGGGGTTACGTATACGGAGGGGATAAGGAGCATTAATAATGAGATAAGGAGCATTAATAAATGGATAAGCAATGAATGAATGGATAAGGAAATAAATGTGGAGAAAGGACGGTGAAGGAGGATATGAGGGGAAGAGGGTTCACGAAGGAGGGGGATTATCATTCTACGGGAATTTATTTTTTGGAGGGTTCTCTTGGATTTGCATAGAGGAGAGTTTGAGTTCTGTAGTCAGGAAAGGTTAGTACAGGGGGCACCGGTTTGCTGGGGGTTTTGGGCACGGGGGCCAGGATATCCATATGGTATCTTGGAGCTAGGTAGTTGTCCTAGTTGGCAGGGTGGATACTCGGTTTTGAGCAGAGTTGGTCCGTGGATTCAAGCCTGGCAAGGCAACAACAGGAAGGTCAACAAGACAAGCGGAAAACAGAGGGCTAGAATCAGACCCAGGAATTTTAAATTATGTATTTGTTTATTCTATTATGAATTTTATTATTCGTTGATCAATTTATATGCGTATGTGCTGAATTTATAAGAAATTTTACCGAGTTTCATAAATCAAGTAGAAGTTACTGTTTTGTTTGATTAATTATTTGACGTTAAAATTATAATGGACACTACAAATGGTATCAGAGCGCCTCGTTCACAATCTAGAGCCTTAAGGGCCAAGTTCCCAGCTCCAACTCCATCTCCGCCTAACCTGCAAACCAAACACAAAATTTTTAACACAAATATAAATATAAAAGAAATACATATTGAAAATGTAAAAAGAAATTTACCAAAGTAAAACAAGTGAAATATGAATACAACTAGGGTTTTTACATCAACCATCTATGCATCTCCTCCTGTGTTTTATGACGATGGACATAAATACAACAAATTCATGGTTAATTCAGATTATGATTTTGAATCATCTTCACTCAGGATATTACTAGTAAAGGATGAAAGTTGTCATTTTGGCTAAGGGGAAAGGGGTAATGTATATCAAACGAGATTAATGCCACTAAAGAATTACACAAGTAGGGTGAAGCACATGAGCAAGAATTGCAGTTCAAGAAGTAACTGTCTCATCATTTGTCATTCAAAAGGATCAGTTATTTCTATTAATCACTTTACTTCATACATGTACTTACTAAATCCAATGATATAACTGGACTACTAAATACTGCTATGAAGGACACTCTAAACCATATATTTATTTCTTGCTATAAGACTTTCTGGATATAACACTATAACCCTATATTTCAAAGAACACTAAGACTCTAAACCATATTAAATAAGATACTCGTGTAGAATCAGACCAGAAGAATTTGCATTATTTGTTTGATGCATCTTCAATATGCTTAATTTTGTCGCTCTCTACATAAATACATAGCTTTGATATCCATGGATTGACAGGAAATCAACTTGGTGGGTAAGTTAGATGACTTTCTATAAGATAAAAGATAGGAAAGAAAAGGATTCCTCTTCAACCACCAGGTTGAACAATTTGAAAAAAATAAATGAAAGGTGGTAGGTATCAGGAATCCAATTTTAAAAGCCGAACAGGTTATGTTTAGAATAAACCACCACCGCATGAGTATTCAAATAGTTATATTCCCAATATAAACTACGTTGGAAGTTTTGAAAAAAAAAATCTGAATAGATTACTTAACATCCACCACAGATTCCAAATTGCCCTTTCCAGCTACATGTTGTCTTAAAAATGAGAAAATAAAAGGGAAAAGATGCATACCTTCATCAGCAAGTACATAAAGACTGAAAAACAGATCCACAAATGAAAAGTCTAAATTGGTCGGAATATTCAAACTTAACGATTGGTGTGTTGATTCCTTTTCCCCGACGGATGCTCCAGAGTTGATTGTGATGAGGGGCAGCAACAACCACCATCCAACACACAGCCTAAGAGGGCCACAACTAGTTTTTGACCACTGGGCTTCTCGTGAATCTGCAAGCAACAAATCCATCGAAGAAACTTGTAGAGGCAACTCCTACTAATGCCTACTGTGGAGGAGCAGCTGCTGCTAATTCTTATGCTCTAGGTTCCAGGTTTGATCAAATGTGGTGGAAGGGAGGGAAATGTCACATGCATATGATTTTGAAGATAAGCTGTGACATCCAGACACGAGTAACACATGCACATCTGTGGTTAGTTAATTAATTACAAATTAGATGGAAAGTGAAATTAATTATACAAACTAACCTCTAAATCTAAATCTGTCATGGCACCGTTAATTTAATTACACACAAATTAGTTACATCTAAATTAACCCAAATACATGTCAATCAGACCCAAATTTGTTGGCTGCCACCTGTATACCATGCTGAGCTCTGCGTAGCAATGGAATGGCGACATAGGCAACGTGTATAGGGCGACTCAGAAATAGACAAACACAGATTTTCTCTTTGCATCTTGCTCCTGGTATCGGGCTCTGAATCGTATTCTTCCCATTGTCGTACAAAGTAGTTCTAGGGCCTACGGTAACGGTTGATAGCAACCTCTAGGCTCTACAAACTCAAGAAAGGAAGGACCTAAAGCTGAGGACCTGTTCTTGAACTTGAGATCGTTGTGGAAGCATCTGAAATGAACCAACCATCGAGAGAAGACATGGAGAAGAGATATCGAGGTGAGCATGAATGAGATTCTGTGTTTTACGATAGAGTAGGTTATACTTATTGTTGATGGAGCAGGTTATAATTTTTCTTGATTGAATGAAGAAGCTTGAACCCCCTCTGTCTTCCGGTCAGGCACGGTTCCCCTTCTCTTCTTTACAAAATAACCAGCCCTCTTATTCTTGCACCAATGCCATTGTGAGATTACCACAGAATATAGCACCCAATAATCGCAAAGAGACTCTTTTGGTGGTAAGGGTAAGCATAGATGGATGAGTCAATAGCAATGGATGGCTCGATGGAGTAGCAATATCCACGGTATATCCCTTTCCATCCCAGTCATGTCTTGAGCGAATCCAGTGCTAGTCCCCGATTATTTCAACTTTAATAGTGAACCCGGCCCACTCTTCTCCTATTCTCGGCTCAACCCCCCAATAGCTCAGGCATCAAAGCCCACAAAAATTAAAAAAAAACAAAACAAATCCCAAACGAAAATGATCGCAGATTACCCCCAAAAATCTCTAGAAGGTATCTAGCTGTATCTCTGTATATATGTACCATGGTATGGGTAGTGGATACTTACCTGGCAGTAGCTCAGGATCTTATCACGAAATTGTGAGGCTTTGAAGGACTGTCTTGATCACTAATAACCAGACCAACACCAGCACCAAGAGCAGAGGGACAAAGCAGAGGCGAGAGGCGGCAGAGGAAAGAGGCGGAAGTGAAGGAGTGTTAGGGTTAAGGAAGAGCTTAGGTTTTGGTACTGAGAGCCGAGGCCAGGCACATGGGCCTCATGCTATAAGCCCGACCTTAAAGGCTGCGAGATAATGCCTTGTTTCTCATTAAGTATTAAGCACATTAAACTCTCGCCAAATCGAAAATAAGACTTTTTTTTTGTAATATTAATTCTAATTTTATTTATTTAAAAAAAAAGAGAAGCATTAATACTATTATGTAAATTTAAATTATTTAAAATTAAATTAATTACCTTATATTAAATTAAATTAAAACTGATAATTATTTAAATTATTTAAATTTAATAATATATCCTAAGCTTAATATGATAAAAAAAATTTTTTTTTTGACTCCATGGGTTTTGAACTCACGACCACCACCAAGCGAAGCGCCTTAAAAAGAACACTAACACCAACGCCCCCTCATAAGTCTTTACAAATAAATTCTTTTACTTATTTAGATTAATGGTAACACTGTCGAGATAAGAGTAGTGTTATTATTAGGAAGATACAGTATGAAGATTAAGACTATCTGGCTTATTACCTAACCTATTGATCTGGAGCCAACTAACCGAGTTGAATTATAATTAGTGAATGCACTGGAAATCAAGGTAAAGGCTTATTTGGTGCCGCTGATCTTTGTATCCCAAGTATAAACTCCGATTTTCCAAGCGTCAGGTTCACAAGACCGTACACCCAATTCGTCGAGCCGAGCGCCAAGTCCCTCCACTCCATTCCACCAGTCAAAGTCAATGTTAAATCTCAATGCAACAATCGACAATGCCAACACTACGCACCAAGGAAAATATCCTGAGTCAAGCATCAGAGGATATTTAGTTATAAGCGAAAAGTTAAAAAGGCTTAGAATAGGACAAGCAGGAAGGAGGTGACATATGCACTAGGAGAGTAAGCATAGGAAGTGGCGAGTATGGTGCAAGGATAGCGTAGCTATAGGGCAAGGGAACCAATATTTTTTTCATAGGGGCAAATAAATAAATCTTAGACGCTTAATCCTAACCCTAACCTAGCCAATCCCCTAAAGGATTAATGTCTGTTTACAGACAAGTAAAGAAAACTTACGCCTAACCCTATTTCTAGTTTGAGTAGCACCAATTTGAAACATCCTGGAACTCACCCTGACAACTTTGGTTGATGCAGGTTAAAGAATATAGGATGGTTAGGACTCAAGGGAGTCGAGGCAGAGGAGCGTCGTCGCAAGCACCGCCAACACCACCAATGCCACCACCACCATCGCCCGAACTAGCTCTCATATTGCGCTCGTTGGAAGCCATTAATGAGACTTTGAAGGGGCAACAACTGGCAGGGACTGAAGTGGAACCCCCACCGTCTGGAATGGGTAATCCATAAGCATTAAGGGATTCAGGGGGAGGACCTCCACCCAAATACATCACGCGAGAATCGCAAAAGATCAAACTTACGGAGTTTACTGGGGGTCGCGCCAGTGAATGCACGGAAGCATGGTTAGAAGGCATGACAAGGTGTTTTGCCTTAAGGGACTATGCATCCAACTCAAAGGCGAAGATCGCAATTTTTCAGTTAAGAGACAACGCCTTGAACTGGTGGGGCAACTTGGAAAGACAACTACACCTTACCCCAGACACAGTATCTTGGGAAATTTTCGAGGAGAGGTTCCGAAGGAAATATCTACCATCATACTACGAGGAACAACAGGTAGGGGCATTTTCATGCCTTAGTACAAGGAAACAGAACTGTAGAAGAATATGAGATCATATTTATGGAACTGGTCAAATATGTTTTGTATATGGACAATGACCAATGATAGGCAGATTGATTCGTCTATGGATTGAACCCTAAGATAAGAGCTATGGTGCGGATGTGGAAACCGTCTTCAGTAGCAGAAGCGGTGGAAAATGCGCGTTATGCGGAAGAACACATGAACTTAATCGGGGGTACAAGACTGACATTTCCGCATCACTTTGGATTCGTAGGAAAGGCCCCAAGGAAATTTCCTAGGGGAGGGGGCTCAAGGCCACCGCCATATGGTAACAGAGTCGTGCCAAGGATAGTAGCTGTAGGGATTTCAATGGAAGCGAGTGCAGCATCTCGTTCATTGCCAACGACGCAGAGAGGTCCACGATTATCTCAGGGAACAACGAGTAGGGGCAGGGGTTCCAGGGGAAGGAACTCATTTCAGAGACAGTCACATAACAATGCACAGGTTCAATCTCATGTTACCTGTTGGGGTTTCGGAGGACCCCATTACCAGCGTGACTGCCCAGAGTTACAATCAGGGTTCGTGCATAGAGAAGGAAAGGCACCGATGGGGAGAGCAAGTAGCAGCCACCAGATTTATGCAGCAGTTAATAATCGCCAGGCCGAACATCAATCCACGGTGGTGGAGTCATCAGGTACGCTAAATCATATCAATGTTAAGATTTTGATTGATTCTGGTGCAATAGATAGTTTCATTTCACCATTTTCATTAGAAAAGAGTGGGTTGGTAGCCTACGAGCATGATGACTTTAAACAAGTCGAGATGGCTTCGGGGGAAAAACAAGCGGTAGGACCTAGTGTTGATAATTGTATATTAGACCTGGGAGTGTGTACTACCAGGTTGAAGGTATAGGTCATTGCTCTTGGGGCGTATGACCTAATCATTGGAATGGATTGGTTAGCAGCTCACCGAGCTTTGGTAGATTGTTTCGCAAAGAGGGTGCTTTGTGTCAACGATGAAGGAAGACCAATAGAGATCTAGGGTGTACAGAGAAAAGTGTCGTTACGCTTTATATCAACTATGAAGGTTAAGCGATACTTGAGGCAAGGGTGTCGATTGTATGTAGTGGAAGCAGTGAATGAAAGGAAGGGACCCTCATTGGATCAGTACCTGGTATTGTCAGAATTTCAGGATGTTTTTCCGAACGAGTTACCAGGGTTACCTCATGAGAGGGAGCTTGATTTTACTATTGAGCTAAAACCTGGTGTAGAATTGATCTCCAAGACTCCGTATCGGATGACAGCGCCAGAAATTTGTGAATTGCAAATGAAATTGAAAGAGTTACTGAACTTAGGGCTAATAAGGCCCAGTGTTTCACCCTGGGGCGCGCCGGTAATTTTTGTAAAGAAGAAGGATGGATCCTTATGACTGTGTATATACTACAGGGGCTTGAACCATGCTACAGTGAAAAATAGGTACCCAATGCCACGAATAGAGACCTTTTCGATCATATGAAAGGAGCAGCGATATTCTCAAAGATCGATTTGTGATAAGGGTATCATCAGTTAAGGATTAAGGAAGGTGATATCCCAAAAACTGCCTTTCGAACTCAGTTTGGACATTACGAGTTTGTTGTAGTACCTTTAGGATTGACCAATGCGCCAACAATATTCATGAGCCTCATGAACGATGTATTCCAGAAGTACTTAGACTGTTTTGTACAAGTCTTTTTAAATGACATCCTCATCTATTCCAAGAATGAAAGAGAACACGAGGAACACTTGCGAATAGTGTTGTCCTGCCTTAGAGAGAACAAATTGTATGGGAAGCTGTCGAAGTGTTCCTTCTTCCAAAAAGAGATCCACTATTTAGGTCATATCATTTCTGGAAAAGGAATCTCTGTGGACCCAGAAAAGGTAAAGGCCATTATGGAGTGGCTAGTGCCGAAAAATGCCCATGAGGTGAGAAGCTTCATGGGGCTAGCGGGTTATTACCGGAGATTTGTAGAAGGATTCTAAAAAATAGCGAAACCCATCACCACTTTGCAATGCAAGGGGACTAGGTATGAATGGACAGAAGAATGTGCTAGTGCATTCATTGAGCTTAAGAGGTTACTAACCAGTGTGCCAATTCTACGAGTGTCGGATATGGAAAAGGACTTCACAGTTTGCATGGATTCCTCAAAGCAAGGGTTGGGGGCCATGCTAATGCAGGATGGAGGAGTGATAGCCTATGCGTCAAGGAAGTTGAAGAAATACGAAGAGTTATACACGACTCATGATTTAGATTTGGTAGCTATAATGCTAGCTCTGAAAATTTGGAGGCACTATCTTGTGGGGTGGAACTTTGAGCTCAAAACGGACCATCAAAGTTTAAAACATCTCTTCACTCAAAGATATCTGAATGCCAGGCAAAGGCGATTGAGTGAGTTTATGATTGAGTACAATTTTTCTATTTCGTACATCAAGGGAATGGAAAATGTGGTCGCAGATGCCTTGAGTAGGAGACCACGTATCTTCTCCTTGGTAACCTTAAAGGTCAATCTGAGGGAACATGTGTTGACACAACTCCCAGGAGACAGTTGGTATTTAAAGGTTACTTCAAACCTCCAGAGTGGGAGGCAATTAGAACCAAAGTATGAAGGATATAGTCTGGAAACAGATGGACTGTTAAGATATCGAGGAAGGATGTACATCCCTGATAATGGGGATATTCAAAGCATCATACTTAAGGAAGCCCATAGAGCACTTTATTGTGCGTATCCAGGTGTGAAGAAGATGTACGCAGATATGAGGAAGCTCTTCTTCTAGGTAGGCATGAAGCACGATGTAGTCCATTTCATCGCCAAATGCCTGGAGTGTAAACAAGTGAAAGCCGACCACCATCACCCGACAGGCCTCCTACAACCACATGATGTTCCTATGTCCAAATGGGAAGTCATCTCTATGGATTTTTTTGTGGGGTTGCCGCTCACATCCCATAGACACAATGCCATTCTTGTGATA